>CANYBF013126336.1:0-20359 GCA_948192965.1 Dalechampia spathulata | reverse complement strand
TTTTTGTTTCAAAAAAATAATATATAATAAATGAATATTGGTTATATTAAAAATAAAAATAACATGAAATAAGATTTAGAAGATATTAAGAAGTATTGATAAATTATAATTTAGAATTTAAGGAATTTATGAATATGTTATGTACGCCAAAGAGGGTTTGTTTTTAAAGTACAATTTTAAATGTTTTAAGTAATATTATGATATAAGAGAAATTTGAAGGAAAAGAAAGAAAGAAAGAAAGAAAGAAAGATAGATAGATCGATAGATAGATAGATAGATAGATATAGATATATATATATATATATATATATATATATATATATATATATATAAAGAATTTTATTAAAATTAAGTTTTATAGGATAAAGATTTGTAATAATAAATTATGGTTATGAAAGTATATAAATTCATAAGATGATGAATTTAGTTAAGATTAAAATTATTTTAGACTCAACATAGAAGATGTTCATAACATTTAAATATACATTAAGATATGAATTTTGATAATTTAGGTTAAATTATTAATTAAATTAAGTATCTTCATATAGTAAATAAGGAATTAAATAAAATATCATTAGGAATTATCTAAGTGAAGCATAATTGATGATTATGTTTAATTAATGGATTTTGAGGATGTTGTGGAACATATCATATGATAATATGAAGGAAATAATATATAATCTTATAAAATGAATTTTGGGTATAATTAAGTGTTAACAACAGAATTTTTGTGAGGTAAAGTTACTGTTTTAATTATTAATTGTTTTAAAGCAGATTTATGAACCAAGTTTTCTGTGAAGTTTTATAATTTCAAATACTGATTTAACTCATTTAAGTTAGTAACGGTCAAATTATATAATATGATTACTATAGGAGTTTAAGGAAGATTGGAATAAGCTAATGATGGAATATCAGATTAATAAATTATTAACTGTTAAGATATGAAATTATTATTATATAGCAGATTTAAAGAGGGGTATATTAATCTGACAGATTAGGATAATGATATAATTATTTAAGCAAATAAGTTATGGGAATAAATACATAAGGTGTTACTGTCGAATTAAGTAACAAAAATGTTATGAAGGGGTTTTTTTTTAAGGCGTTCATTTTAATAAATTAAGATTTTATAATTCAGACTATGATTTTATAAACAAAATAAAGCTACAACGAGATACATGATATGTTATTAAGAATCACATAATTTTCTATGGTATTAAATTAATAATAAGTAGATATTAAAATTTTAAAATTGAATTTATGGAAATTAAGTGAAATAATAATAGCTTCAACTATAAATAATTATATAAATTCTTGAGTAATGATTTGGTGAGATGAATATTATATTATTAAATGCTTTATTTATATAATTGATTGATAATATAACTATAATAACTAAGATGCTTCACGGTAGCATAGAAATAAGGAATCAGTTTTAAGAGATTATTACAAATTTTTAAGGTAAGGTAAAAGTTTAGAATTTGATTTAATTTAAAATATTATTTAAACAAAATTTCCATGATAATAGTTTTATGAGTTAATGATGGCATAGTAATTGTTAAGGTATTAAAAATAATTCATATTAGAAATACAGGAATGAATAAAATAAAATAAAATGACTTAAAAATTAAATAAGTTATTATTAAGATGAAGTAAGAATGCTATTGATTTACGTAATTAGCAATATAGAAATTATAAAAGATGAATTTAATTACTAATAAAAGATTAATATTAATTTTGAAATAGGTAAATCAGTGAAAAATATTTACGAATCACTCAAGGATATTAACAAAAGGAAGGACATATCAGGTTTGTGCTAGAATGTTTGAAGTCCTCGATCATTAAATGATTAAAGAGGCAAAGGTTTGGTAATGCAATAGCATTACAACAATTTAATTTAATTATGCATCACAGAGCATGAACATAAAACATTCAACATAAACATGACATAGCATGACGTGGTGAAATAAGGAGAAAAAAAATATCATGTGATATGAGTTAAAGGCTAAATGATTATACTGGGCACAATGCTACAAATTCATATGGGAATAAAATAATATGCTATCATGATATGAAAGAAATAGAATTGAAAAGTAAAATGTTAAATGAGCTCATATGTAAAGAATCAAAGTTATGTTATAATGAAAAACCCAGTAAATGCGCATTTAAATGAAATAATGGATCAAGAAATAAGAGGGAGAATGCATAGCATAAACGCATTCTCATATATACGCACTATTTATAATTCATGGCATACGATATAATATGATGTGAATTTATGATATGATTAATTCATTTGAATATTTATTATGGTTGGACTTTCATCATACTTTAAGATAGTCATGCTAAATGATTTATACCTATATGACATGATATACAAATGAAATATACATGTTGTTTGAAATGTATGATATAATGATTTCTTGGCATCAACATTGCATGAAATGTAAATGACTTAGGTTTTACATGTTATAACTAGCACCACTGAGTTTATACTCAGCGTTTGTCAATTGATAAACGTAGGACCAAGCAAAGTCGCTGAATCAGAACGTTAGAAGCAGCAGCTGGACATATCAACATTTTGTTGGTAAATGGTTTAAATATTCATTCAGACTTCTATCGTTATAAATTATAATGCAACTACTTAAATAAAGTATGCTGACAGTCAAATAAGTAAGTTTGGCTAAATTAAAGAAATGTAAAATATTAATGTGTGTATAATGTAACTGTTGACATAATTACGATGTTATAAACTGGGACAATATATGGTTTGAATTAATAGGAGATTGCATATTAGTTATTTGTAAAAAAAAATTTACGGAATGTATGACATCCTTTGTAGAATCACTATTCACTTCCTTAGTTAGGAAGTTAATAGTCATTTTACGAGAGCATGTTACACAACCGGAAGACATGATACTTTTCTTCAACATTCTATAACTGACTTAGTGAATTCACCATTGGATTATATTTGAATCAGTGATCATGTTTCAGTAATGAATATTTTTGTAGCTTTCAGTTAGGAAGTTTTTCATCTTGATATTTTCCAAGATTAAATTTCGTTATCTCTTTTATTATTCTATGATATTAAAATCCTTTTTCTTTTTTTCTTCTTGCAAAGAATCGAATGATTATTCCGTCCATATGGGATTGATCCTTCTTCAACTACTACAAAAATTGTTTATATTTCTACGTTTGGAAGAAATAATTAATTTGATGAATTCGACACCCGATTAAAGTATGAATAAGATGCAAAATTTTACAATGAAAATAGATGATTATGTTTAGGAGAAGCTTATTTCACCTTTTAGCGATATATACATGATGATTTAAACATTTAAGGATTTTTTGCCTTAATTTTGTAGGAAATGTATTTTTGTTATATTATTTTTGAAAGATTGAAGAATAGATTATGTAGAATCTAACATATATTCATCAAATTAATATTTTCATATTAAGTTATGATTTTGCAGAAAATAAAAAGAGCTCATAAACTTGATAAGTGATTATTTCTTGAAAGTTATATAAGATTTTCTTCCGTTTTTGTGGTGAATTTCTTAAATATTTATTTAGATTTTTTATGTTGTCGATCACAAATTTAGAAGTAGAGAAGTGATTATGATATTTATGGAAGTCGGAGGAGTTATGGAGTGATAGTCATGATTTTGGTTGAATAGTGAAGTTCAAGCAATTTTATTTATTTCCTTCTATTTGCTTTCAAATATTGTAATGGGATTTTGGAAGCAGAAACAAGGGCCCGCTGTTTTGTTTAACCAAAATTATTATTTATCAAAATAAAACTTAAAAGTGATAAAAATTAATTTTAACCTATTTAAAAGTGACATCTCACTTATTCCTCTTATATTTTATATCTTATTTATCCTTATTAAATTTCTAAATATTTTAAATCAAATAATATATTTTCAAATATCTATATTTTAAAAATATAGATATTTAATGAAATATACACATTCAAAATCTCATAAATCAAACAAGCCTCAATTAATTTTCAGACAAAAGTAATGTTTCAAAGTCTTCTTCTTGGAGAGGAGTTGAGTGTTGCTCTGGTTTAAGCAAGAGAGCATAGCAAAAAGCAACCATCTAACAAAATTAAACTTAATAATTAATAGTTGAAAGATTATAAAGAGAAATCGGGAAGAGAAAAATGGGCTAAATTAATTACCATGCAAGGAGATGCAATTATGATGCTGAAACCTTTGCAGTTGAAAGGGGCATTGCTTGACAGAAACCACGCTGAATCAATAGCTTAAACCCATCAGCAAAAACCTCAAGTGGGTTCCAATTATAAAGGTGGAAAAAAAATAGAAAGTATAATAATTTATCATCAACTCACAAGTCAATGGACTCATTGCAAGAGGGGATAACAAGCTTGCTATTGCTTGCAAACCAGCAACAAATCCTTGAGTCTTTCCCTATATCAACTTAAGCTTATGCAAGTTATATCATTGAAGAAGCTTTTAGGCTAGGAAGGTTTTTAATCGGGTAAAATGTGTTGAATGTTACTCAACTTTTCTTTTATTTTGTCAAAATAGTCATTGAATCTTTAAAATTTATTACATTATTAAATTTTAATTTTCTTTCATGGTTCATATTTACTTTTTAAGATCAAGCAACCTTAATAAGAATACTCTTAGTTTAGGCATCAATTGACAAAAAGTATGTAAAATGATACATGTTTTAGATTTCATTTAGACAAAAAAAATATTTTTAAATTTTATTGAAACATTCTCATATTAGTGTTCTTTTGACATGTTAGCATTTCAATAAAAGTAAAAAGTAATATTTTTTATCTGAAAGAGGTCAAATTTGATGACAAGAGATTGATCTGTTGGAGACGGCTAATTTTGCATACCTGATTAATTGAGCTTGATGCTTTAGAGATAATGGCATAAGTCTGAACCGGCAAGATGGGAAATTTAGCATAATCTCAACGATAACATGACAATGTAGCAATCTATTTGTTATAATATGGAAATGAACTTACAGCAGGTTTCACAAGCACATCAATGGCTCCAAATGAGGCACTCAAGTAAGACACCTGTTATTTTCATTCACCATTAAGAAACTACCATCATTTCAACGATTTGAATTATGGAAGAACAACTTTGTATATATTAGTTTTGTTAAATAGCAGTGTTAATTCATGAATCTTATGAAATTCATTTATGGAATATAATTTGATTTCAATGAAGTTTAAAATAATATATATTTGCAAATAAATATCATTTGTAAATGAAATGAATTGTGATGCATACCCAAGGTGCCCATGCCAAGCCATAAAACAGGGCCTGCAAAGAGAGGAGCGCCAATAAGAACAGACTTTTTAGTACTGTTTCCCTTTTACTTGATCATATCTTAAGGAAAACGAGACAGCTTACATATGATATTGATGCAAGTAATCCTATACAAAGTATCACTTTTTCTCCAACCAAAGGATTGATAAGAGGAAGCACCAAAATCTACAACCATGTCACTTTATATTAGGCCAAAAAAGGTGATTTCACAATGGATGGCGACAGAGAAATTTCTGGCTGTTATGTTATTGTAGAATTAAGAAATCAATTAAGGATGAAGTTGATGTTAAACTTGGCAGAACCATCAAGTTCAAGAAATCAATCTTACCTGAGAAAATATTGCTCCAATTTCCACCATTGACAGAAGTTCTGAATATTGATTTTTAGTAAATCCAAATGCTGCCTTTAGATAATACTGCATTGTCATTTAGAAACCTGTCAGGAATTGTTTTAATATCATAAAATAATAGGCACAATAAGCGCTGCGATGGATAACACTTCGATTTATGTATTAATGCGTGAAAAGAACTAACAAAGTTGTTAGATTTTGTATTTGAAAAATTATAACTTCCTGCTTTTTAAAAAAAAATAAGTATTAATTTAAATTTCAAATAATGGAAATAAGTCTTTTTTACATAAAAATGTCAAGAACTTGCAAACCTATGGATGTATATTTAGAATGGGAAAATGTTTTCCTGTAATCTAAGAGAATTAGTAACTTACAAATAAGACAGTGCTGATGCCAGACATGCCCAACTCATAGAAGAAGGAAACAAAAGAAATGCTTCTGAGTGTGGGGCTGAAACATTATCAATTTGTCATGAACTTTCTTAGTACCCACAAGAATTAATTAATCTATGTATTTTCTTATGCCAAACACTTTAATCCCTTCATTAATATTTAATAATTAACTAAATTAATAAATCTATAAACAACAAATTGCAAAAAACAAGTATATTTTATATCAGTTACCAATTGTTCAACAAAACTATAACTTATGGAGTTGCATGCCATGTTAAGGACTAAATGTATTTTGTTTCAAACATTTGAAAGGATGATATAACAAAAGGATTAAATTGCTTAAAGGAAAGGAAACATGTTAAAACTTATAAAAAAGAGGAAAAAAGAAATTCAGAACATGAAAATGAAGAAATGTGTGTTATAAAGAAACCTTGAAAAGACAATGGAAGAGGCATCCTTCATTGCTTTATATCGGTTGCGCACAACTTTAAAGATCCTTGACCAAAATGTGGAAACTTGGTCCTGCCTTTGAACCGGTTTGATCGTCTCGACTAGAAAGAATAGCATATATAGCGGGCAACATATCAATAGCGCAACTGAAACCTGAAATTATACATATACACATACATAAATAAAACAGAGATATATTATAATTGTACATTATTTAGGATGATATATGAAGGTTTAGTTTAATAGTTTATTTGTTGGACAGAAGATAATTATTTTAACCCATCAATTGGTAAGGCCTCGAAAAACTTGCCTTTAACATTTTACCTCCTTCCTAAATAACACGAGGTAATCAAAAAACTTCAAAAACAACAATGAGTATGCATAAGTTGTTAACAAATCGATCAAATTTGAAATGAACATCACTATCCCTTGATTCAAGTTAATAATTTACGAGTTCTGGATTGGATACCTCAAATACATGTCCCTCGGGAAGAAAACGAGCCATAAGATTGCCAAGGAGATGAGAAGCAGAAAGAAGACCGGTGATCCAGCTAAAAGCTGCAGCTCTCTTGCCTTGTTCCACGATGTCTGCCTATCACAAAGGAAGCTCAAGTTTGATCCAATCCCTCTTAACTACCCTCTTTGAGTTGATCTTAATATCAAAGAGAAATGGTCTTTACCGCATAGGCAACAGCAAGGCAGAAAAGACTTCCCGAACTTAGAATATCTGATACTGTACGAAGCACGTAATAGGCATATACATATCCTCTTGACTGGTTCCAGGCTAGTAAAGCTGAAGTAATCATGCAAAATCCATTTCAAAGCCCCCTTAAATTTTTCATCTTTAAAATGATTACAAAAAAAATGACAGATTTTGCTTTACATTTTACAATGATATTAACCGATTTATAAAGATTTTGTAAACAAAAACAATAGGATTTATTCTAAACTTATAACAAGCATTTTTATTATTTTTTAAAAAAATACTATATTTTTATAAAATTTATTTCATTTTTAACAAATTTCAAAATTTCTCATTAAAATTTGAATGGGTTCACATGAGCTCACAATCCTTAACCCAACACCTTCCTTGTTGGGAAAAACAACATTGCATCTAAACATTAATGATGCTTAATTCAAAATTGCTATTAATCGAAGTGTGTGGATGGAAAGCATACCAAAAGGGGCAATCGACGTGGATATGGTGAGAAGGAGAAAGGGTTTACGCCCATGCTCATCAGCAAGTTGCCCTAACAGAGGCAAAACCACCATCTTGAAAATTCCAACAACCTTGAAACAGTAAAGTTGCACAAAATTGGTAAAGTATTGTACTTCAGGTAATGACTTTTAATGCAAGTCCAATTCTTGTTGCAAATAACATCAAATCATTGGTCAAATGTAGTTATCATTGGCCTAATAGTGCTTTCTAAATCATGAGCAGAAGCTGATTCTGCCACGGTATTCTCTGCATAATCAAGCGTCGAAATTTTGGCTATATGGTAGTTACCGGTTTCATTCTCTGCATAATCGACTAGAATGATCAATCAAAAGTGTATAATGAACACGACAAGTAACTAGCCAAGAATGAAAATGAAATCAATACACCATTACCCAATTCCCATTTTTTGATTTTTTAACCTTGATTTTCTCGGGAATCAAACAAAGAGAAGTGCCAAACGGAGAGGAAAAAGATGAATTAAAAGAGGTAAAGAAAAACCCAGTAAGAAAAGCAAAAACGTACAGTTTGGTGGAGACCATTGAGATAAATAGCCTCAGAACAAGTAGAATCTCCGGGACATAAAGCATCGGTAATGACGTCAACAAGAACAGAAACAGTCATTTCGGCGGCAGCCCAATGAACAGATAATGGGAAAAGCAGGTGAAACAATGGCCGAAACTCTCTTATCCCACTAAAACAGCCGGTGCCCACCATTGCCAACAAAATAAGAAGATAGATCGATATACAGGTGAAAAACACAGAAAATAACACGGAAGATAGATTGGTTGTGTACTATAGTGCGGGAGAAGAAAGAACGCGATGTATTGACTGGCAGTTGAGATACTTAACCATTTGTGATCTATAACTCAAATGATTAAGCATGAATTTTCAAGTTAATGAATCATTAATGATGATTAATGCGTTGGCATATTTTGTTGGCAGTTTGCAGCAGGGATGTGCATGGAGTTTGATTGTTATCGAGTTAGTTTGAAGCATACAAAAAATGGAAATATAATTTTAAAGATTAAAAAAGTCAAACATAATTCTATTATTATTCATCAAGAAAATTACATTTCCTTTTCTGTATAAAAGATGATTTTGATAATAAAATATACTTGTAAAGTTTAGCATTGATGTTATGGTTATTTTGTATTACTTTTTTTAAAAAAAGTTATTATCGATAAATATTCAAACTTTTAGGAAATGATGAAACTTTTTTATAAATCTTGAAATTAGTCTAAATATTGTTTTGAAAGTTAGTATAATTCTATGTTAAAGGTGTATTATGAATCAATTTAAAATTTGAATTAAATTGTTCTAAAAATTATTAACTTTTGAAATAATCAAACTTCATAATGCATGGAATCTTGTACAGTTTCTGTGCTATAGTGAACATGCATAGAGCAGAACCAAGGTTTTTTAATATTTAATTCTCACCTCTAAATTTACTAGATCATACCTAATTTGTTTTTTTTATCTCTTAGAAGATGCTGTAATATCATCAAAATCACTATTACAGGTCAACAAATTCATCCCATTTAATATTTATATGAATTAAAAAAATTAATAAATATTTTTTTATTTTTTATTTTTTAAATTATTTTTATTAGTTACATTTCATCATGTAACTTTTACCCTAAAACTAATTTAAATTATTAATTTTTTTAACTCTTAATTTTTATCTGAAAAAGGAAAAATGATACTATCACTTATGACATATTGAACCTTCTTTCCATGACCAAGCAACTATATATACGAATCAAACATCAAACTTTCTATATCCAACCGTTCCCTTCATTTCATAATGATGTTACTTTTTGTTTATTTATCCTAAAATATATATCAAATTTCTTTGCGGGGTAACGCCCACCAAAATTTTCAACTTAAGAGTTATTTCTTCGTTAATTATACATTAAGCATTGTATTAAATCTAACTCGAGATCTGTCTTTTCACCGATCTAATCCTAATGACAAGGGTCAGACATGAGTTAGGTATGACTTTAACCAAACTAATTTCACACTTGACTTGAATTTGACTCAAATTTAAAATATATTTATCGATAAAAACCTGATCTGACTCTAACCAAACACGACCTCTTTCAACCAAACCACCCAATCAGCCGATTCGGTCAGTTCTAGGTTCAACCCAGATCTTGCTCATCCCTGGGCTTCAGCGCAGTAAAGTTTACAGATCTCCAAAAGGATCGCTAGTCACAAGAAACAAGAAAAAATATGAGAGATTCTTAGTTCCAAACACTCATTATTATTACAGCTGGAGTGAACAACAGAGTCCGAGGGAATTTTTTCCACATTTCAGTTCAAGAGCATGTCCATCAGTATCGGTATCTTGAAACATACATGCAGCTTTATACGTGGCTTTAAGCTGATTGGGATTTTGGTATGGAGACCGTTACATTCGGGATTACAGTTGAAAAAGTTGGCTCCTACTAGTAGCTATCCACATCTGTTTCTGGCCTTCGAAGATAGTATCGTAAACAGTTCACTAACACCTGCAGATTCATAGAGTTAGAAGTACTGCTGAGTGAAATTACATATAAAACGTTCAAAACAAGATTCATTTCCTTATGCCTTTGTAACCCTCACATGTTAGCTTTGAGTTGATTTTATGAATAATCGTACTTCTACTGTACGACTATATACAATTTTAATTTCTTCTTATTGATCAGACTAATATTGATAAGCAATTTCTGAAATTCATTTTTATGGTCAGAGCAAAAATCTAGAGGATTGTTAAGAATCCAGCTAAAATGTTGAACATACAACTAAACAGATTTTAATAGCCAAATTGCAATGAATCGAAATAGCATGGCGAATCAGAAGCGACCCTGTAAAAATAAAATCATGACTAAAATCAACCGGCAAGCACCAAAAATGTAAGCTAGTATCTACTAACGAATTCTAGCATTTACTTACTGAGACAGGAAAGCAGATAAATGGAATGAAAATTATATAGTTAAAGAACAATAGTTAGTGATCAACAATTATCAGAGAATTTCCATCGGTTAATGCCATTGACCTGAGACATTGAACTGTTTAATGCGGCCCCTCTGTAGCTAACATGAAACTTGTCTTTGGCTACCAGCCCCTGGATACAACAAAGAGATTATGTTAGTGAAGAGAGAATGCAGCAGTAATGAAAAAAACTTCGGTCATCTTTGGGAAGTGAGATGAGAAGAGACTTCTGTATCAATCTCTGCTGATTCAACATCAACATTGATATCGGCCATGATTTTGATCATTTCTACAAGTAATCCAGGTCGATCTGCTGTCTCAATGTAAAGCAAGCTGACAAAATAAAGATTCTTCAACGTTTTGTGAAAAAAAGAGAACATTTACAGCTGCTGAATCGTACGCTAAAAATGCTGTTACGTGAAGATCATACCTCCTTTTAGGCCCATCATCTTTCACATGAATATGAGTTGCAATATCAACATCAAGCTGCCAAAAGGTTAAATAAGAAATATAGTTGAAATTGGTCAAAATCGAAAAGCTCATGCAGGACCTATCAAATATCCGAAGATCTATCCTTTGCCAGAATCTTGATTATATGCTATCAAGCACACGAAAACGATGCATCAGAACCTACATATAAGACATAGAAGACATACTTGTTGTCATGCGACTTAACACTATGTTTGGAACATTAGTTATACAAGAGAATGGAAAAGGAATCAATGGAAGGAAATGAAAAGAAAAGAATGGAAAATAATTTATATTTCTTTTCCTTTGTTTGAAAACTATTTTATAGAAGGAAAAAGAATCAAGTTATGGACAAAAAATCCTTATAATTATATGTTACTTATTTGAAATGCTTGAAGGTTATAACCATAATTTTTCATTCATAGTTCTTTTAATTTACCATTTCCCTTCATGTCTCTCCAATTTAGAAAGAGACTATTTTTAGGCTTTGAGGAAATAGAGAACCATAATTTCTATCCTTTTCTTTTCTTTTCCGTCCTATGTTCAGTATCCAAACAAATGAAAACAAGGAAATTATCTTTCTTTTCCTCCCACTTCCCTTGATACAGATAAAGCATAATAGACCATTTAAATGAATCAGGATGTTGTACAGAAATTATGCTTGAAGATCGTAATCTACCGGATGTTGTATGTTTTATTTAAATGAATCAGAATTGAGACGTGTATGGGAATAATTTCATGAGAAGTTTATGGGATAATATCAAGAAAAAAAATCAACCTCATCCAGCCATCAATGATCGGAACACCTGTCTTTTCCTTCTGTTCATCACCGGGGTATAATAAAATCACACGGTTCTAGAACCATATCAACTACAGTCTCGAATGGGAATCGCAAGCCACCTAAGATGTAAAGTGCTTATTTTATACAAATAGAGATATCTAAATTCTACTGGTATCACCATCAAGGGACTAGAACATTGGCTACATTTGAGAACAGAAATTTAAAATTTGTAACCCTCACAGCTGTAATTTATTCAAAAGTAACTTTTAAAAGTGAATCCTATGAAGTTTGTATATACATATTTTTAACATATGAATATGCTGAAACAAATATCTGAAAAAGTTCAAATCAATTTGAGAGAACAATTATTGACGTGGGAATCCCCAACCGAGTACAATGACAGGATGCTACTAGAAAGCATGGAGATTATATTTCAGTAACCCTGAGCAGTGCTGAATATCAATATCAGAAGGTTCACGCCAAAACAACAGATACACAAAAATAAGAAGTGTCAAACTTCAATTGACCTTCTATTAAAAAATATCTGATAGTTAATCTGATACAAACATCTTCCAAACTGCATTCAAGTCAAAATATTTGAGAGAATAAGCAAGCACTAAGCACTATCCTATCAACCACGCTTGTTTAAGATCAGATGAGAAAAGGGAAAATTAGAGAAGTCCAATGAGTTATACAAACATAAAAAAAGTTTACCTTTTTCTCAGGAGCTTTAATTCCAAAAGCCTCGCCCATTGCCAGTCGCTCACTAGATTCCTATCAAGAGAACCAAAAGAACAAATTCACCGTCTTAAGAAAATATAGATTATGACCGTACAAAATACCTCTTAATCCACCACGTACCACTCAAAATAAAATTTTTTTACAATGAGATAACATGACAAATTAAGGCAACAATATCAAGTCAATATACATACTGGATGGTATTTCAAAAGGTTGTTAATGATGGTAAGTCGAATTCTCTCTAACATGTCAGGATCTTCAACTTTCCGCCCACCATCTCTAGCACAATGAAAATCACTCTAAATGCCAAGACTCAACAAAACATATACTATTCTGCAATTACACTACTGTGGCAACAAAATCAGGGAAAGTAATGTAAACATCTTATGCAATTTCCATGAATATGAATTGATGCAAACATAGTGAATTACAATTTCTTGATGTTGAAAGATTTAAAGGCAAGAACTGCAACCACCAGTTTGTAAGACATGTAGCACAAGATTAATAATTACTTGGACTGATTTCCCCAAATACCACACTGCATCAAAGTCTAGTTTCCTTGAGTAGTTATGTTACCAGCATTCAATCACAATTTTGCTAACAGGCTTAGGAAACTGACACAACAGCAAATCAGGGGATTAAAAAACTATGGGTCAAATTTAGGAGACATTTGACAAGCTATCAATCCACAATGTCCATAAAAGATCTATTAATCAATGTCTGATGAAGACAAATTTTTTGATTTAAGGCTTAATCATTCCAATTCAAAATTGTTTGTGACCAACTCAAATCAACTCATGAAATTTCCTGCAACATGAGGACAAACACGACACAACTAAGGCAACTGTTTAAACTGAAAGGACGAGATATTCCATGCACCAATGTATGTAGATATGTTTTTTATGCGGATAGGTTTTATTGTAACTTGGAGATGTGCCAATTTAAGTAAAAGTTCCTGACCCATGAATGCAGAAATACAAGGAAACGTTGTCTAATTAATGGCACCAGATAATGAACAGTCCACGAAAAGGTATAGATGATAAGCCACTTAAAAAACAAAGACTACCAAAAAAAAAGGAACCATTATGCAGAAGCGTACAATGCATGATCATCCCAACAAAGGTCAAGAAACACACAAGCAAAGAGATAACTTACAGACGTGTTATGAAAAATTTTATTTGCTTGGCAGATCCTTCAGTGAGAACAGAACCTTTTGCCACATCCAATCCCAAATCTTTCAGGGCCCTCATCTGGTTCCACGATAAGCCAAGTTCCACAGGAAAAAGGGAAAAAAACTGATGTTATTTCAGAATGTTTTAGGTTTATGTTTTCACATGAAAGGGAAACAAGGTAGGGCATTTGAAATCCTAAATCAATAACAATGTGTGCAAAAGCACATGAACTACCTCCAGAAAACAAACCAAATTGTTTAAAACGGAAAACTGAACATACTGATTCTAACTAAAACACTGAATTTTGAATAACTTTCAGTCAACCAAAATTCATTAAAACGAAAAGAATAAAACCATTTATGATGTGAATAAAAAAAAAAATCAATCACATCCAACTTACAAGGAAACCTGGAAAAGAAAAATGAACAAACAGAGGAAACAAATAAAATAAGGGTTGAATCAACAGACAAAATTAAAACACAGAAGCAAAATAGAACTATAACAGAAATTGAATCAACTATAAGAACGAAACTAACCTTGGCATCACCAAGTAAGAAAAGATTAAAAATAAGATTGGGATCAGACCCATCATGACAACAGTAAATGGGTATCAGTAAATCATCACAGCCATAAAAATCAAAATTTTCTTTCGTTAATTTTTAAATTTCAGGTAACCAAATTGGAAACCTTAAAATTGTATCAGAACGAAAAATTAAAATTAAGAGAAGACGAGCAGAACACACAGGACTTTTTGTTGGAATCCCATAGTCTTATTATTCCAAAATAAGTAGGGATCTGCTTCCTATTCAAGTGAACTACTATTAATTTTCCCTAATTTAGTTTCCTATTTTATGTAAATCCTTGTGTATAAATAAGACTCTTAGTATACAACTTTCCAAGTGTATGAAATAAAAATTAACTTCTGAAAGTAAATTTATCAATAACCAAGATATAAACATCATTACAACAGTCCTTTTCCAAAATTTCAGCTTCCCCTACATCAAATCATCATAGCTGCCTCTATAATTAGTATTATCATTATTAGGAACTTGAGAAAGTGAAGGATACGAAAACATGCATTATAGCAAAAGCATTTATATTCATGAATTTGGGTTTAAGGATATGTGGGGGAAAATGATTTGCAGAATTTTGTTCGTAGCAAAATGGATGAACCCATATGGACAAGGAAATGAAATGACAATGAGAAACGTTGCAGTATATAGAAAAGAAAAGACCTTTTGTATACCTAAGTTTTGGTTCAGATAGGCTCATTCAGGCTTTTTCCTGCCTAAAAACCAATCCAAACCAAAATAACCAAAATTATTTAACATGAAAATCAAAAATGAACCAATTTTTAGAAAAACCAAACTTAATTTTTTAATTAGTTCAGTTTGGTTTGGTTTTTCAGTTACACCCTAATATTGCTTAAACTCCCTAGTATAAATGCATTCCATAATTTTATAAAATTCATTTGCAAAAATGAAGCAAATGCTTTAAATTGAAATTGATACTAAAGTTATATAGAGTAACTGATGAGAAATCATTTACAAATGAATATTCATTTAAAAATGAAATTTATTCACCAATAGGATCGAAGCAAACAAGTTTTGTTCCATTTTCAAGAAAAGAAAAAAAACTTCCAATTTCAAGAGATGGGAAGTCTTTAAAACACAAAAATGTTCAGAATAAACTTACATGGGCCTGAAATGGCATGTGTTAGAAAATCACATTAAGAAATACTACTAGCCTCATAACTAACTCCCTCAATGTCCACTACACATTTACCATCTTTTTATTTCACAGAAAAACGTACTTCCTAAAGAAAAATTACTTTCTTGAAATAATCAAAGTTGTAACCTCAACACTAATAATATCCTGAATACAAGTAACCTCAATTTTCACTGCATGTGAAAGAAAATTATTCCTAACATGACTGCTTTATAGCCCCTTACTACATTTGAAAGGCCATTGTGTAACACTATATTATGGTTTGGATTTTTGGGCAAACTGCTTTTGGAGATAATATAGATGATAAAACCAAATTTCAACACCGGCATCAGTGTAAGTAGGAAAGCTACTTCACCGTGTCAATGAGAGCTCCAAGACGGTCTCCAAAGCTGACTTGTACAATTGTTGCATCAGAATCAGAGTCTTGGTCTATCATAACAACTGGCATAGGAACATCAGCATCCTGTTCAAAATTCTGCAAGTACCATCATAGCATAAATTTCAAATAAGGCCTACTAAAGATATGGTCTTCTAAAAAGGGTAACATATCACCAACAAAAACTTAAAAATCAAACACAATGATATCCATGTAGAAAATAATGTTCACCAAGCAGTCCACTCAACGAGAGTTCCAGATCCAAATTCCAAAAGTTAAAAACAAACTCACAGATAGTTAATTGTTACGAGGAAGAAGAAAGATCATAATCTCACATAAACATTGATTACATGGGCAATTTTTCATGCAAATTAGAAAGAGAAAAAAAAGATGAGGCATTAACTGAACATCTAAAGACAAGATCAAAATATATACCAGCAACCATTGACATCAGACGCACCAATAAATTCTCAAACTTAAGGATTAGTAGGACCTAAAGCATCTAATAGGAAGAGGTGTAAAAGAGAGAATTTTCAATAAAACATCTCAATGTAAATCAGAAGATAAAATTTATGCCTAGAATTACTCCGCAGGAAATCATAGCTAATTTGACAGTCCTATGAATCATTGTAAGTTTTAGTTGCGTCAACAGTTACAAGACTGGCACTGGTAAAGATACTTGTCCATACCATTTCACATCTTGCTTCCATTTCAAAAGACTACAAGTATTTGTTTTGGGAAAAAATCCAAAATTATGGTACATCCTCACACAAAGGAACTGTAGGAAAAAGTGATTAAGCAAAAAAAAAAACGACAACCAAGCAACACAACTTTGACATGTAAATGGTAGTTTACTGCAGCCAAAACAAAGAAAAAATGTAGGGATATCAAGGTTGATCTTGATCAAGAGTTAGCTCCTAACATTTAAAAGTTTGCATGAAATATGTAAGCAATGCTAACAAGACTCTGCCTAATCAACTGATACCCCTCAATTAGACCTGTGTGAAGTACGGCTAAAGACTAAACAGAGGTTCGTCATACCCAATAGAACAAAAGCTTCACATAATTAACACTGATTAATTGAAATGATCATATTTCACAAGATCATAGCATCAGAGTCTTGCTGAGTTAATGGAAACTACCAAAAAAGATGTTTATGATAAGAAACATATCGTTTGAAGTAATCGTATCTCGTGAGACGAGAAATCAAGAACCAAAACGATCATATTACTCCCTGTTAATACAACAACCTATTTAGGTTAGGATTTCAAAAGTGGCAAGAACTCATAAACAATGATCATAATGCCAAACAGAATAATTTTTTAATTTAAGAAAGCTAAAAAAAAAAGAAAGAGAAAGCAAAAATACTGACCATTGAGATTGAGCTTGCTGCATTTGAATTATCGGCAGAAGCACACAAACAAATTCTGCTAAAAACAAAATTAAACCATTCATTACCACTATTGACACTTTAAAACAAATAAAAAAAAACAAGAGATACAACACTCGATTGAAGTACAACATGCAATTGAAGATTTGAAGTTTCCAGAGATGATACGACATCGTTTTCACCTTTTTGTAAACGAGGATAAGAGAGCACTTTCATTCAAGGAAGAGGAACTATAGCGAGGATTTACAACAGTAAAAGGAGAGATTTTAAGAGTAAATTGCTTTGACAGATAATGAAATTGATGAGGAAACTGAGCGAAAGCGTGCGAAGACAGCAGATTGTGTGCGAAGGCAGCCATTAAAACGCAATCGTTTGTCAGGGAGATCTCTTTCGACTGTGCTTTTCCGTTTGCTTCTTTGGTACCAAAAAAGGTGATATACCCTCACCCCAAGGGCCCCCACACCCCGACCCGATAGGGATGGTGGAGGAGGTAAATCACGGTACCCAGCGGCCTCCTAGATGGAGATCCGGGGTCTTGGTGCCCACAAGGAGCCCACCCAGAGGGTGTAACTCCCACACTGCGGCTGCCAAGACTCGAACCGTGAATCTTTGGTATCAACATCACATCCGAGTACCAACTGGGCTACACCCGTGCGGGTTCCGTTTGCTTCTTGGGTCTCAGAAGAGTGGAGAGAGAGAGAAATGCGTCAATGCTTTTTCTTCATTTTGATATAAAACAAAAATAGATTGTTGGATTGATAATAATTGAATCCATTTTTAAAAAAAGAAAAACAAAAATCCAAACAACTTTGGGTGGATTTGACATTATTCTTGAACTTTTAAAAAATTCGTTTAAAATTTTTTTACATTCTTATAAATTGTCATTTTTAACTATCAATGGATATATATATATAATTCTTTAATCTTTTATATCACTCTTTTAATATTTTATCCTTTTAATTTAAAATATTTTATCCTTTTAATATTTTATATCACTCTTTTAATATGTTGAAAAGCATTTTTTTGAGATATAATGCAAAGCAGATAAATAATTGATAAAATAAGGAATCTAGTAAAATTTTATTAGTTATAATTATTAAAATATAAAATATGCATTAAGAATATATATTATTTTAATAAATTAATTTTAAATTATAAAAAATTATTGAAATATAATAAATTTAATTTAAATAACTTAAAAATATAGAAATGATTTTAATATTGTAGGTTGATATTTAAAATTTAATTATTTATTATTTTAAAAAAAATTATATGTAAATATAATTAATTTTATTTTAAATATATTTTTATAATTTTATGAACCTTGAAAAAATTAATGGTCTTAATTTTTATTTTAAATAATTACTAATATAATTCTTAAGAATTACATGATGACAAAAAAGAAGTATAATTAACTATCAACTCATTAGAAAAAGTTTTAAAATAAAATTTTTCTAAATATATTAACTGTTTAAATAATTATCAATTTATGAGCAGCTGTATCTATAAAATGAGATAGTTTGAGATTGACTATATTTTAGTTCCATCCAATAATTTAGATCAGGAAAATTGGAATCTTAGTTTTTTAAGATATCATTTCTATTATTTTTTTTTAAATTTTTATAGTAGAATGAGATGAAATTTTAGAATTACAAGACATATTGATATGAAAAAGTACAAAATGAATCAAAATTTAATAATAATAATAATGATAATAATATGAGTTGGGATGAGCTTGTATTGAATCTCAATCTCATCTCAAACCTAAATTCAAGATACATTCTAAGATAAGATATTCAAACCTTTCAAAGGCAATTTTTAGGATTAATTCAAGTTGCCCACACACACCCTTATTTATAATCATAATCATGCATCAAATTTTTTATTGAACTAATTAATTAATTAATATCATTAAAAAAATTTGGCCAATCTTCTAATAATGATTAATTAAACTAAGTGTTTTCTTTGTATTAATTGAATACAAAATTAATACACATTGAATTTTTCACAGTGTTAGATATGATATAATAATTAAAATAAAATTGATAATCATCGTTCAAAGATAACAATTTGATATATTTTTCTATCCAATTAAGGAATTAGAAAAATAAAAATTTAAATATTGCAAACAACGAAAGATGAAAATTAAAGCACCAACTGCGTAAATATTTTACTATTTCTTTAAGCAAGAGCAAACATGAAAATCTGTAATACTTAAATTCATTATTTTTAAAACTAATGAAATTTTAAATATTATAACATAAAAAAGTAAAATTCATGAATTACGGTGATTTTTTTATAATGAAATAAATATAATATATATTTTTATTAATAAAAAATGGAAGAATCTGAAAAACATATTTTCTAATTTATAATTCATATTCTTTTAAAATAAAATAATTTAATTATATAAAATAATTCAAAATTTCATAAATCTATTTTTAAAATCAAATGATGATATCTGTGAACTCCAATTCCATAAAATTCATATATTCATTTCTTTAATTTTATCAAATTAAATAATCTTTTAACATTTATAAAATGAGTCAAATAATTTATTATTTTGAGCACAAAAATGCTTCTTAACCAAATAAGGTAGAAAATAAATTAGTTATTTTTTTTAAAAAAAAACTCCCAATACTATATTTGTACTTTATTTTTAATTAATTGAATTAGGAAAATTAATTGTATAATCCCATATGAGATGAATGTAAGATTGGAGTTGATTTTAGAACCTTTTTAATATAAGAACACTTAGGGCCTTGAGGTCGAATGACTTTCTAGTATTACTCTTTCAATCATTGTGGAATCTAATCAAAGATGACCTTGAATTGGTCTAAAGGCTTTTCACAATAGGTTTTCTTTTGGGAGATTTTCAAAACTAACAGGTGCCAAACTTTTTTTTTTAACTTTGCTAACTTTCTTTTTTTTTTTCAAAAATACCAAAATTTTTAAAAAATCATATAAACTTAAAATAAGAAAATATCAATTCAAAATCTCATGAG
>CANYBF013125088.1:0-12303 GCA_948192965.1 Dalechampia spathulata | reverse complement strand
GGTAAGATGCATACCCGAATGGGTAAAAACCAACTTACCCGAAAGGGTAAGCCTCATACCCTAACCAAACTAAAGATACCCGAACGGGTATGAGGTTCAAAAATGACAAAAAACACTAAATGCAACCCTAAATCGAATCCTGAGCTGCACCAAGATGAATCAAGATGCCCATGAGGGCAAAACGACAAAGAGATAGGCTTGACTCATCCCAATCAATCCGACCGATCCAAAAATAGGGTGCGACACCTACCTTATAGGATGTAGAGCAATTGTCTACATGGATTACTTAGCAATCAAATACATTGTCAACAAAAAGGATGCCAAGCAGAGGTTGATAAGATGGGTACTATTGTTATAGAAGTTCAACATCAAAATCAGGGATAAAAAGAGGGTAGAAAATAAAGTGACGGACCATCTTTCCCAAATCAAAACAGGGGATGATTGTTCATCTAATGCAGTGATGATTATAGACAAGTTTCTGGATGAAAATTTATATATTTTAGACTAGACTATTCAGTATCATGGTTTGCAAACATCGTCAACTATCTAGTTTATAGTGTTCTACCACCGGAGTGTAGTTGGCAATAAAAAAAATGATTTCTCCATTTAGTCAAAAGCTATTATTAGGATGAGCCATTTTTCTTTATTCAAGGAATGTGCTGATAGATTGATTCACTAGTGTGTACCCGACAAAGAATTCAAGGCATCCTGACAGCTTACCACTCTTCTCTATATGGTGGACATATGAGTGGCTAGAAAACAACAACTAACATGCTACAGAGTGGTTTTTACTAGCCAACACTTTTTAAAGATATTTATTATTTTACAAAGGAATGTGACAGATCTCAATGAAGTAGTGGGTTAGGAAGGAAAAATGAGATGCCACTGAAAGGGATTCTAGAAGTTGAGCTATTTGATGTATAGGGATAGATTTCATGGGTTTGTTTCTTTCTTCAAGAAATAATTGCTACATCTTAGTTTATGTGGACTATGTTTCTAAATGGGTAGAAGCGATGGTGTTGACCCTGACTTTTCACCCGTGCACTACAACTTCAGGTTTTCCTCGATTCAGATTGGTACATGTCCTCGATGTCAACCCCGATCTGTACACATACCTTTAAGCCTCCTTTGAGTGTTCTGGACATGCGGAGCATGTTAAATTTTTCTTGTGGAAGGTGGAATACATAGCATGCATTTTCTAATATATAGAGCATATAGTGCTATATGTTGTGCATGTTCTAAAAATATATGAGCGACTACAGTTTCAGGTTCAACCTACGTTCATCAAGCAATTGAGAATACCTTGCTATAAGGGAGAACAAGTTATGGTGCTAGACCAATAAAATGAGACTCAATGGTATGTTGATATCATGAATTTTCTCAGAACTGGTGTTTATCTAAAAGAAGCTAACAAGACTAATAAGCTAGTTTTGTGAAGGTTAGCAATCAATTTTACCTAGCATCAAGGTGTTCTCTATAGAAGAACGATTGATGGTCTATAACTTTAATGCATATCAAGGAAGGAGATTGCAATAGCTATGTAGACTGTACATGTTGGCATTTTATGGATCCTACATGAATGGGTTAACTTTGTATAAAAAGATCTTATGCCAAGGGTATTTCTAGCTGGCTATAAAGATAAACTAGGTACAATTTATGTGATGATGTCATGAATGCCAGATTCATGGAGATTTTAGTCATATACCATTGATTGAATTGTAGAGTTTGACAATGCCATGGCCTTTCTTAGCTTGGGGAATTGACATTATGCGTGAGATCCATCCTAATGCTTCTAATTAGCATTGATACATATTAATGGTTGTTGACTACTTCTTTAAGTGGGTGGAGGCAGAATCCTATAGTAAACTGGGGGCAAAGCAAGTTACCAAATTTATAGAGAATAACTCATATGCTGATATGGGATACCACGTCACTTGGTGTCCAATAATGAAGTGCAGTTTTAAGGCCAAGTGTTGGATTTACTAGAAAGATATGGGATAGAGCATCACTGATCTTCTCCATATTGCCCTCAAGCTAATGGGGCAATTGAAATGGCTAATAAGACAATCAAGTGGATCTTGGCCAAGAGAGTGTAGACTTACCGAGATTAACATGAGTAGTTGCCATTTACGCTATGGGGTTACAAAACCACTACAAGGAGTCCTACGGGTGCTACCCCATACTCTTTAGTTTACGGGATAAAAGTTGTATTACCGATTGAAGTGGAGCTAAAGTCACCTCAAGTTGCTCTGGAAGCTCAGTTACCAGAGGCTAAGTGGAAGATGGCCAGGTATGAATAGCTAGTTGCTATTGATGAGAAGCAGCTGAAGGCTCTCTATCATCTACAACTCTACAAAAAGTTCATGGTAAATGTGTTCAATAAGAAGGTCAAGCCTGTTGCCATATGGGAAGGTGATCTGGTTCAAAAGCAAGTTAGATTAGCTATTTATAACCTACATCAAAAGTTCAGACCTAATTGGGAGGGCCTATTTTTGGTTAAGCAGATTTTGTCCAAAGGTGTTGTTCATATCTCAAACTTAGAAGGGAACAAGTTCTCTGAGCCGATCAACCTTGATCAACTGAAGAGATATTTTATCTAGATCAAAGGGTAAAAAGAAGAGCAAAATAAAAATAAAAGTATGGTGAGCTAAAAACCTGCATAGGTGGCTCACGTAAAAGTTAAGACATAAGAAAAAATAATTGCTAAATGAGTTGAAAATCTGCTTAGACGGCTAAGGTAAAAGTAAGAGCTCTTAAAAGCAAAAGGAGAGTGTCAAAATAATTTATCAAAAAATATCGTACAAGACTGCTAAATGATAAGGGTTAAGTTTGATGTATATTGGGGACTTCTGTGATGGTTTTAACATCTTTCATGCAAATGTCTTAATCTTATCAATCTTTCTTTGTTGCATTCAATTTTATGGCTTAACAGTTTTGTAGTATAAAATTCTAAGTGTAGAGCAGCACCTATAACTTATACTCATCATCTGTGGTAGATCCAGCTCTAGAAATCTCTACCAGCATGATCTTGTAGTGAGGCTAAGTCCTCTCCATATGCTCCAGGAAATAGGATAGTAGTCATCCTCCTTTGAACTCTGTTAACTGAGGGATAATTTATCTACGGCCGTACTAATGATAGACCCTAGCAAGACTGTAATGAGTGCAGCGTCTGAATCTTGGTAGCAAAATGCAATCTATGTATGTCCTCATTACTACATGTCGGATGCACCACCAAGGATAGGTCCACCTGACCTCACTCTCTAGGATGGGTCCCATCCACTCAACCCAGCCATCAAATGTCAACGTCCTCACCTCACCAAAGGTGTAGCCTCTCTTCATATGACTATGAGGTGTGTACCTTTGTGGATCACCTACTGGTGGTGCTAAGATCCCCAACTTCTCCTAAAGCTAGATCTATAAAAAAACAAATAAAAGAAAGCTCACTAAGTTGAAAACCTTGCAAAAGGCTACTCAGGTAAAAATTAAAGTGACCCACTAAGCTGAAAACCCAAGGGGTCAGTTTAGGTAAAAGACAGGGTCTGAAGCAAAATTAGATAGCTTGATGAGCCAAAAACCTTACAAGAGGTGACTCATGCAAAAAAACTAAGGAAAAAATATAGTTTTTCTAAGTTGAAAACCTACAAAGGTGGCTTAGAATTCATACCTATAGTAGAAGCAGACTATCCTCGCCTCACTCTATCCAGCCCAAGGATCATCTCTGCTATGATTATTAGAAAAGGAGTCCATCCCTGCTCCACCTAGTCTATCACTAGACCAATCATCAGATCCTTGTAGCCAGACGGGTCAACAAATAGATATTGTGCTAGCAATCTGAATCTTGCTACCCTCAGTCATGAAGGGGTAGTCACCAACTTATAGCTTCACAGTTAAAAGATAGCAGTGAGATCTATGGAGCCCTCTATAGTTAGCAGTGATTTTGTTGTCGTTAGGCTAATGTCAAATGCTCTAATTAGATATGGGACCGCCTCCCTGGTAAGCTTCGGCACTATCAACATTATCATCATGCTACATGTGACTTCAAGGATAGTGGTAATTTCCTCGTATATTAGACATAGCTCTTCGTTTCCAAACCAGAAGACATGGGTCACTGGATCCTAGAACTACACAACAACGTGTAGAAAAGTAGTGTTGATGGAGACTTGCTAGAAAGTCTTTAGATACTAGAGTCTGAACTCACTCAGTCAACCCCACTCAATGTCGTTCTACTGGTGGTAGTGGGTATGTAAGGCGGAAAGTGATTGCTAAGTCATGATCTATTCATGCAAGAAAGAATAAACAAGTTATGTTTTGGTAGAGAAGCATAATGCATGATATTCTTATAGAAGAGTAACGACGACAAGCATTTTGGGTTTCATTATTAATCCAAAAGATACAGAGTTTGAAAGTCTTTAGATACTAGAGTCTGAACTCGCTCAGTCAACCCCACTCAATGTCGTCCTACTGGTGGGAGTGGGTATGTAAGGCGGAAAGTGATTGCTAAGTCATGATCTATTCATGCAAGAATAAATGAGTTATGTTTTGGTAGAGAAGCATAATGCATGATATTCTTATAGAAAAGTAATGATGACAAGCATTTTGGGTTTCACTATTAATCCAAAAGATACGGAGTTTGAATAGTCGATAGTTTGCAATGCTCATGCATCACAGCCGAGTGTACTAGGCCTTCATGCTAGGTTGTGCTACTCTATCCTATATCTTAATACCAAAGCCATAGAGTTTTGACACCATGTATATGGAATCAGACGTCACATCTACTCTAGGCATAATCATGTCATGATTCCTCTTCATCTGGACTAGGACTGTCGAGGACCTCAATGTTGTATCGCTCTAAGCACACTATTAGTCGAGTGATCTCTCTACCCATCTGCCCAGTCATCCTAGCATAGCAATCTTGCTCCTCTCACTCCGAGCACTAACTCATCTGCATTAACATGATCATATAGGCATATAAGTCATGCATCCATGCATAAGCATCATGAGCATAATCATAACAGGTGCTTACTTGGACGTCATGTATCTTGGAACTGTGGTAGTGGCGTAGTTCCATCAACAACCTTATAGCGTCAGCCATGGCATCCTGAGGCATCTGTACAGGTCAAACACATGTTAGATTAGCAGAATCTATAGCATGCCAATGCACTTGATCTACTCATATGAATGGTGTTTGGTAGTTTGAACTCAATCTCATCCCTCATCGGCACTAGAAAGGATGTCTCATATGGGTGACCAAGCTCGTCATAAGTGTATATCAATAGGTTTTAAAGTCACATTAGCTAACCCTTAATGAAGTTCTATAAATGCTCATATCTAAGGGGCACATCTAGAGTGCCAGGATTTGGTCTCGATGGTGTCGCTCTAAATGTAGCACTATGCAATCAAAGTGATTTTTTGGAATTTCCCTTACCTTAGGTGAAAATTCAAGTAGTGATTAGGTCTCACGTTGATGACTTTTGCTTATATTGCTACAAAGTGATCATCTAAAGGGCACATCTTGAGTGCCAGGCTTTGGTCTCGATGGTGTCGCTCTAAATGTAGCACTATGCAATCAAAGTGATTTTTTGGAATTTCCCTTACCTTAGGTGAAAATTCAAGTAGTGATTAAATCTCACGTTGATGACTTTTGCTTATATTGCTGCAAAGTGATCTTAATCATGGGGTAAACTATTGACCCTGACTTTTCACCCATGCACTACAACTTTGGGTCTTACTTGGTTTGGCTTGGTATAGTTCCTTGATATCGACCCCAATTTGCATACATTCCTTTGAGCCTCCCTTGTGTATTTTGGACATATAGAGCATGTTACATTTTACTTATGAAAGGCAGAGCACATAGCATGCAGTTTCTAGTTTTAGTTTTGAACGTTTGTTATGAATTAATTCCGTTTAATATTATGTTCATTTACTTTATTGAATTTCTAGTTATATTTTAGTAGTGATTGATAGGGTTTGGATGATTATGTAATAGTATTATTTCCCTTTCTATTAGCAATTTGATGTTTTTCATGTTCTTAAGTTGAACTTCTTGTCATTATATTCAATTGTTGGAATGGATCCTTTTAACATGCAAATGTTAACCAATTCTGTTAATCGCTTCAAAAGAATGATTAATTAAACCGAATGAACTTAAGGACACCTAATTATAACTGCCTAGACAAAAGAGTTAGTAATTTGGGAAGCAGAAAATATGTAAACTAAATTTAATCACTAAATTTAACTTAGCAACTAAATTTAATCACTAAATTTAACTTAGCAATCATAAAAGTAGGGTGTTAATTTATTTTCAATAGGTAAAAACCTCTTTTAAAAGAAAGAATTTTACATTAATACACTGCTTTGAAATTTATAATTGAGTTGTAAATGAAAGGTCTTATTTATGTTCATATTCATCCATCCCTATGAATTATTGTAAAGTATATATATTATGTCAATTAGTTAATACTTAGTTAATTAAATAAACTATGTCTTATTATTTAATTGTTGAAATACCTGAATAATTGATGAAATTGATGTCTAATACTTGACCCTTATACTACAATTACAATACGCATTCTTGTTATGACGTAATTATGAAATAAGCATACTAAATTTTAAAACTTTTAATTGACTATACTTACTAAGATACACCTTTTTTTATACGCTGTGTTCTATTGACTATTGTTATGCTTTATTCGCAGCAATAAGCATCGTGTTTTACTGTTAGCTAAAACCACTTAGTAGTAGTATATTATGTAAGATTAGAATTTTAGCCTTTGCTTCTTCCATTTATCACATAGGATCAAAATAGTTTTTAAGGGCCCAGTACAAGTAAATACTGTACGGTTGCAACTCTGTTCTGCTTTGTCAAGGTTGTGCTCAATAATACTCTTCCGATAATTCACAAAAGCAAGAAAATTGATTTGATTATTTTGTTTGTGTTTTCTTAATGATATATCACTTTGGGATCTGTACTTTCTGAGAATAGCAGCATCCGAAACGCCCTAAATCTTGACAAATATTGCCGAACAGATTCAGCAGTTGATAGTTTAAGAAAGCAAAGGCGTTAGAGGTTGAATAAATGGATCACTGATCTCTACACTATGGACAAATAACCATTCTCTGCTACACCGAATCGAGAGACAACAGCTTGTGCCACTGCAAAACAAAAGCAAGAGTTCTATACAAATGCCAACCACTATTTCAAAAGGATCGGCACCTACTTTCATCTTCTCACTGTAGAATGCCCACATTCTGTATCTCCCTACAGAAAATTATGTAATTTAAAGTTTCATCATAAAAACCTACCAGTGCTGCAAACTAGAAGTGTTATCATCATAATCCCAGATCGAAGTATCCCTTTTGATTCCAAGATACGAATCACGCCTGCTGTTTCAGCTCAGCGAGTTGACTGAGAACATCTTCGAGGGGTTCCTTCAGTGCATACTTCTTTGACTGCAAGGAAAGGAAGAAAAAAAGGACCAGTAGAAAGAAATATCAACACCTTCCTTTTCTGAGGCAACTATGCAACACAGTTAACAAAAGATTATGATCATCAACATCAGCACAAGCAAATTTTTTCCTCGCGTACAAACTTCATTGGACAACTGCAAAGTACTAATCCCAAAGGAATATACATGTAGAGTTATTTATACCTTCAAGGATGGGACAAGTGCAAAAACTTCGTCGACACCATCAGGACAAACATTAGCTATTACAGCCACCTGCAAACATAAATTTAATGTAATAAAGCTGCTTCAGGTTTTGCTCTCAAACAACACAAGGGATGATGCAGATCAGGAAAATATGATTAAGAAATTCAGAATTTATATATTTTACTATTTTCATATTTATGGGTATTTTTGTAAATGTTAGTTTAGCTGGAAATTTTTACTGCTGCACTTTGATATTAAAGCTAGGATACTTTAACCTCAAGCTGTCCTACATCAAGGGTTTGGGGTAATACCTCTCCATCAGAGACACCATGTTTCTTGAGGCTACTGATATTTGAGTTAAAGTTCAAAAATAGATGGATCACATAAAACAAATTCCACATAATGTATAAGCAGTATTGGGTGGTCACACAAAACGGGTTTAGAAATCAAGAAAGCAAAGGATACTCAAGTATTCGCCTCACAGATTGGGGATTTGTATAACGAGCACCATTTTTTGCATGCTGTAATGCCCTGTCAAATGATCTGAAAACAAATGAAATTAGCGCATGAGAATATTTTTACCCGAAATGGCGCGTTTGCATATTTCACTCACTCTGGAAGTCTGATTGTGGGGTCTCGAGATAGAAGAACCATCTGTTCCTGGATTCCTTGTAAGATTTCAGCAGCCTCACAGTCCATCAGACATTTGACATTCTTTGGAAGCTCTGAAAATCAGAGCAGATATTAGGTAGAATAGCCTTTACTATCCAAAGATCTCCAAAGCTCTTAGCATTGGCGAATAGCTCAAGAGTAAATAACAAAACATCACAATATAAAAGTTATTTGTAATAACTATCAGGTGGTGGCCAAATAAACAAACTATGAAACAGAAGCCTACTATACATCGACTAAAACATGGGATCAAAAATCAACATATAGTAGAAAGCTCACAAGAATTTCAAGTTGTGCATCATGATAATTATAGTTTATCACAACATTTATTAAGATTGGCTTGTTTGTTGGCTGTCTTTCATGAAGCAAAATGCCATAGAAAAGCAGATAACAACCAGGGAGGCAGGAACGCTATAAAAAGACCAAAATTTGCAAGCTCAAACAGAAAACAAAGTTTCATGGTAATAGCAAGGTTTCTAATCTATTTAGCTTCTGGTACGAAACATCCGCAGATACAAGCTACAGAAAATATTCAAAGACAAAAAGGAAAGAAAAATGAAAAAAAAAATACAAGACAAAGATCTAATTCGAAAGAAGAATATAAGCAGGCATCAACAAGCTAAAAAGATAACAGAAAACAGCATGGTACCCTGCTCAATTTTCAGTTCAAGAGGCTGCGGTTCTTTTTTTGAGGAAGCCTTTCCACCATTTGAAACACCGTCTCCTTTAACCCCCTTGGTCATGTTACCTATTTGGAAATAAAGCAATAAAAATCATTTATAAAGAATCATGAAATGGCATGATGCAACAAATCAAGATTGTCGATCACTTATGGTAATAAACTCTGCCAGGAAATTCATATTGACATGGGGAGCAAAATGGCCAGGAAGAGTGGAAATGAAACAGCTCCAAAGAAATAAAATGGAACCCACCCGACCATAATAAGCAGGAAAACAAAAGGAAAAGTTGTATAAAGTTCAAAACAAGTAAAATCTTGAGCAGCTACAGAATCAAATTTCCAATAGGATAAGCACCAAATTTAAGCACGTCGAGGACAAAGGGTAGCAGAAATTCATGATGAATATACAAGTTTAATTACAAGACAAAAATTACGAAAAATGCCAGGAAGCCTTGTTTGGGATGAATCATTGCAATCGGTCAACTGAGTTGAGTTCTCACAAAACCATGTCATGTTTGGTGTGATTTCATATCTTTCAAAATGCTATTCTTCCTTTAACTTGGAGAAGCTGAATTTTAGCAATGACATTTCCACATAGGAACTTTGATAAAATGGCATGCTGGTTGAACAGAATTCCAGCATTCTTAAGAATCCCAATAACTTTGAAGAAAAATTGAAAAAGCATGCACAATAAATTCAAAGGAAAAACAAATATAAACCTTCAGAATTGAACTGAACTTTCCTTCCTTTCTTTGACTTAGTAGAGCTGTCATCCTTTCCTTTTGTTGATGCCATCAAAAATGAAAAAGGCATACTTTAGAAACATAAAAAGTATGTCAATCCACAGCAGAATTTATCATAAATTGGAAAGAGGGTTGGCAAAATGCGGGTTTTCTGAAACAAAACAAAAGTGAGATCTTGCAGTATCCTAACAATAAATTCATTATCGTTACTCATAGCTGCTAGTTGTGTCTAGCACAAAAATCCCAAATAACTGAATAAAGAATAGGCAATAAAGGTCAAGTGTTTAAGGTGCAAATTACAAATTAAACAATACAATACAAAATTAAGACACAAACCATCCTTCCCAGCAGGAGTAGTAGACTTAAGAGATGATTTGAGTCCTTTTCCAGGAAGTGAAAATCCTCGTCCACCCTTCTCCATTTTCAACCCACCAACTCTAATAATAATGCTTCCACTTCTGCACAACAACAAACTGTAAAATTTTATGCAATCGATAATTTTCCCCCCTTTTCAAATAGAGTAAAATGCGTTTCTTTACAAACCCAATCAGAAAAAAGAAAAAACCCAACTCGTTCAATTAAACCAACATCGAAACCAAGGAAAAGTGGCAGCAGAGGGATTACCGAAGGCTACCGGAGATACTCGACTGAGGTGATTTTCGCTTTCCCTTTTTTCTTCCCCTTACTTTTACCCCCTACCCTATGCTTCGGCGGATTCGGGAGAATTTTACGGTAAATGAATGCCTAATAATATTGGTTGCTTTGATGGGTCAGCAAAGAAGATTAAAAGTAACATAATTATAAAATAATGTTTATAATATATTTATGATTTAATAAATTTTAGTTTTAATAAATTTAGATAAATAATAAAATTATTATTTCATTTATTTATCTTTACTCATATAATATTAATTAAAAATTCAAAAAAAGTATATTTAATCAATATATTTTACTTGATTTTTATAGTATAAGTTTTAAAATATTAATCTATATTTTAATAATATGATATATTTTGTAATTTTAATAAATATTTTATAAAATATAAAATAATTATTAATTAATAAATACAAATCAAATTAATAGTATTTATTTTTGAATAAAATTTATCTAAGTAAAAAATTAGATAATATAATATAAATTATAAAATAATAAGTAATTAACAAATATAAATAAAATTAGTAGTATTTATTTTTAGATAAAAATTATGTAATATAATATAAAATATAAAATAATTAATAAATACAAATAAAATAAGTAGTATTTGTCTTTGAATAAAATTTATTTAGATAAAAATAAGATAATATAATTTAAAATATAAAATAATTAGTAGTTAACAAATTAAATTTTTTAGAAAATAATAAAATTTAGTGTTACATCCACATATTTAGCATATTTTAGTGTATCGATCATATGTGTGGTGGAATGAATAAAGCCTGTTTTTAAATAGAATTATAGTATGAAATGGAAAGTGAATGTTTAATGATGAGAAATTATGCTAAGTTGATGAAAGAAAAGCATTCTAAAGGTAAATGTTACATAGAAAGTGTCTAATGTGCTTAAATGAGGTATTTGGGGAAAATGTCTTTTATGTTGCATAAGATGATGATTGTGATGAATGCTCAATGAATTCTTAGTGTACATGCTTCTATATGTGATTAGGTTGAGGTATGCATCCATATTATGGATTAACATATGTATTGAGTATTAATTTGTACATATATTACGTATTTGTGATTTCATGGAATGTTGCTTTATTGATTAAGGCTTATAGCCATAATGAATACAATGTGGAATAACGGTTTTATGCTTAATAAGTGAGTATGTCATATGTATGTACATATGTGAGTATGTATATGTATTAGTATGGAAAGATATGTAAGGTGGTGATAAAGTAAAGATGATTATAGAAGTAATATGCACTAAAGATGTGAATTTGGTATGCTTTTATTGAATGCCATAAATGAAACTCTATGATAGAATTTATGTGTGTAAAGTGATGCATTGGTATGTTTAACATGTTATATGTGATAAAGTATAGTTTAAAATGTGTAAACACAAGTTAAAGTAAAGTTAGAAGCAATGGTATGTTAAATGGTAAGCAAGGATATAAATGATATTTCATGAAAAGTTAAGGTTAATATTGGAAACCAATGCATGTATGATTTATGCCCATGACCCTATGATGAATGGTAAGTGTAATATTGTAAGAGTAGTGCGCCCCGGACGCGGGAGCGCTGCACGCTGTTCGGCGTGAAATGTCGTGGTGCTTGCTCTCAATGGCGCATTTCCATAGTTGATTGGTCTTTAACCTAGAAAGATCGCATCGAGTTAAAAAAATGGAGTCGCCACCTAGTTTGTTTTGTCAATTCAATTGAATGACTAGAAAACTAGGAAATAAAACTTGGGTCTTCCTGTGTTAGAAAGCGGCCTGAATTTCTTCAGAGTTTGGGTTCGGGATTTCAAATTTATTAATGTTCCATTTTATTATGTTCATTTATTTAATTTTAACGAAAGCTCCTAAGCACACAATTAGGTTCAAGTTTGATTAGCATACTCTTCC
>CANYBF013124881.1:0-14548 GCA_948192965.1 Dalechampia spathulata | reverse complement strand
TATATGTGATGTGTTCCTAGCACCACTGAGATTTATTCTCAGCGTTTGTCATTTGATGAACGTAGGTCCGAGTTCAGAGGGAGAGCAGCGGGGCTAGAGGTACAGCAGCTGGTTCATGTCTTGGACTTCGGGACGGACTCCTGTTCTTTGTATATTTGTGCATATACTCTTTTGTATTAGAATTGGCAGTATACTAAATGTACTATGTATAAGAATCCTTGTATTTATATATCCAGGATTTTGTATTAATCTATTTATCTTTTCTTTTGGGATTTCTTATATGAGCATTAGCAGGTTAGCTTCCCTTGTGGTATAGTCGTTGTTTGCCTGAGACGGGCGGGCGACGGTTATGCTACGGGAACTTGTCGCATCCTCTTGAGTTTGGGTCGGGGGTGTGACAACTAGAGGTGAAACATGATGTGCTGGTGACCCACATGTCACAAATCAGATGAAGATAAAAGGGAATCTTATCTCTATTGAAAGTGATAGGTCCTTAACCACCCATTGTTGGTCATTTTAGAATTATTTGATGCTTTCAAGCTAGCAAACAACACCAAAGAATCAGCTTTATATTATAAATACTCCTAAACTCATTAAGTTCAGGAAGAGGTGAATAAGATCCAAAAGAGTCTTTCAAAACTCTCCAAAGTTTGAGTTTGTGTATTTTCATAAAATCTTTAAGTCTTTTAAGTCTTATTTATATGCCATCTATAATTGAAAATTTTGTTGAGAAGTTATGTCTATTAAATCTTACAAAAATTCATATTATTAGAAATTTAAAACAAGAACTCATAGAAGCTAGTAGATTAGTATGTGAAGAACATATTGTAAATCACAACAAGCATTGTGATTATGGAGAAGCAGAAAGAATTATAGCATTCATCAACCATATCATTTGATTCTTGGATCACATTCTCGACTCCCATGTACCTTAACATGTTGTTACTAAATGGTCTGAATTTCGAAGGAGTGCTCATTATCAATCTCCAAAATAGGTGAAGAAAGGGGCAACTGAAGCACATAAGAACCTTTAGTCTTTTGAGATAGTAATAAGTGATGGGCAGGAAATAATGTAAAGCATTTATTATGGAAGCTTAGTGAATCCAGTCTACTATAAGGTATATGTTTATGTTTTCTAAAATATAACAAGTTAGTAATTTACATTTAACGTATGCGATACCATCTTATTAATGTCTATGCTGTGTTTATAATTTAAGTCAAATTAATGATTTATATTTTTGATTGTAGGAATTACTTATTATGTGTTTTATACTGTGAACTATTATATATTTGATGTTTGATAATTATCTTCATCCTGATTGCTTTAATTTAGATCACGGTGCAGGTAAGGATCTAATAATAGAATTATTAAATTATATTATTCATTGTATTAATTTTTTAAGTGCAATTGTAGAATTTCTTTAAACCAAAATATATATCACTTTTCAAAGCATTTAGAAGAATTAATTTTAATACAAAGCAAATTTGAGGATTAATTTCTTAAGAATATAACATATTTAGGCTTTGTTGCTAGTTCTTGTTATTCTAATGAATATGAGAAACTAAAAGAGACTAGGAATTTAAGGAAGCAATCTAAATATTAAAATTTTTGTATCTTTTAAATTATTATTTTCAAAAGTAGAAATCCTAGCAATTCTAGCTCTTAAATTCTATCTTAGTTAAGAGTAAGACTCTTATTGGTAATATAAGAGTCACATGGTTAAGTAGGATTAGAATAATTCCTAGACTCTCTTAAAATTGAAAGTGAAGGATGAATTTGTTAAAAAAAAAGAATAGATACTAAATACGTAAGTAGGGACTTTTTTGAATATTTTTTTCAAAAATATACAGAAAAAGAAAAATAAAAAATAAAAAAATTTTGATAAAAGAAAAAGGTTTGTGGAGAAATGACCAATAGAAGGGAGGATTTTAAATAAAGATAAAAGGAAAGATGGAAGAATAATTGATGTAACCTATTAGATTGAGAATTTATTTAAAAATCACAAAATCATATTATTTATTCCTTTAATCCTATCATGGGCGACAATCAATTAACAAAAATTAAACTAACTTGTGAAAGTGACATCATGAATTATATTCGTACCTGTAATAATATAAAATCATCTGAATTAAAAGGATCGAATCTATAGGAATCTAGAAAATTCACAAAGGTAGGAAGCTTATTCGGTTGAAGAAGTTGATCTAACATGACCACACCCAAGTTCTATTTCATGCCATGTTTCATCATCAACCTTCTCAATTGTCAAAATCAAAGCGACTGGCAACTTCCAAAAATTCAAACAATGGTTATTTTTCCTAAATATGCACTAAAATTGCTGAAGATGGCTTTTGTCCGTACATTTTGAAAATTCCAAGGTTAACTCTTTTTCACTTTGATAGAAAGAATGTATAGAATACTATTGGCTCATAATTGGCTTCCATTGCACTTTCACTCTCTGACATTTCATGATTTTTTCTTAGTATTGGATAGTGGTTAAAGGTTATAGCAAATTACCAAACAAATAGTCATTTCAAATTTTTACATTTAATATTTCATTAATCTATTGTTTTTATTTTAGCATTTGATTCCCCCGGTCTACGTAATTAACGGATGCAACCTTCATGTTGGCAATTGCTAGCAAATTGAGTCCTTCCCTTATTTTTAAGGGCAATTAATGAGATGTCACTTTTAATTAGAGTGAAATTAATTTTTATCATATTATAGTTTCATTTTAAAAATATTAATCTTGATCAACAAAAATCCCATCATTTTTAAAATACTTTTCCTTTTGATTTATACTTTAATAGTAAAATTAAATTTAATTGTTTCTAATTATATATCTTTTCCCTCATTTTTCTTCTTTAAATCTTATATTTTTCTTTTTTTTATTTTACAATTTTTTCTTTTTTCTCCTTTTCTCTTTTTCTCTCCATTAAAAAGACAAAAAAACCAAATGAATAGAAAAAAAAAAAGAAGACTTAGAAGAGAAGAACCAATAATGACATTAGCATCTTGAAGAACAAAAAAAATAAATGAGTGAATGAAAAAAAAAGAAGAGAAAGAAGCAAAAGGAGAAAAAAAGAGAATAAAATAAATAAATAGTTTTTAAAATATAAAAGGGTAAATTATTAATTGTATAATTTTTAATGATATAAATTTAAATGTAAAGTCAAATTAGTATTTATTTAATTGAGGTGTATTAAAAGTGATATCACATATTATTTTTTTATTTTTATTTTATGAATTAAACTTATTCAAACGATATATATGTTCAATGATAAGATATATTTAAATCTAATTTATATATAAGATGAGTAGATAAAATTAATTGATATAAGATGAATAAAAATTTTGTTTATTTATTTATATTTTTATATATAGAAATATGAAACATGGTATACCCACCAAACATTACTATCAAGCGTGGGAAATTATGGTTTATTTGTAGAGAATATTTGGCACATTATGATGTTGAAGAAAACATATAAAACAACGAAGTGAAAGAGATGGTAATTACGCAAAGAACTTGATGTTGAAGTGATGAAGATGAGCATACCCATTTTCTATTGCATTCCAAATCTTTATCATCAAAACTACACATATAAGATTGCAATGTCCAAAACGGTCTCTACCAATACAAACATCGACTGCTTGCTTTGTTTGGTAGCATTAGACGCTTGATGAAGATGGCTCCACCAACAGCCCATCACACTCCCCCAATTGGTCCAATTCTTCTGTGGATTTTGATCGTATAAAGGTTATGAAATTGAAAAACCAGATTTATTAGAAAAGCATTTTCCAAAATTTTCATCTTTTTTAATTTTTAATTTTTTAAAATATTAAATTCTATATCTAATCATTATCATAATCATTTCACCATCGATCACAATCATTATTTAACAATAAATATGATATATATGTATTTATATTTTTTTCTATTATAATATATATGATATTTTTTTATGATATATATGATACATCTATATATATATACATTTTTTTTATGCGGTAAATTGAATCTGAATTAATCATTAATTTAATATGATTTTGGGAATTAGTGAATCATCCAATTGGAATTGACTTATAATTAAAAACATTCAAACAAAACCAAAGAAGTAAAACTATCATTGAATTTTTCCAATATATATATATATATATATATAATATAAAAATTAAGAGTAATACATCACTATAATAAAATGAATTATGCCTGTATTATATTATAATTAATACTTATATCAATAACTTTCTATTTAAAGATACATTTAGCTTAATTTAATAAATAAATATTGAAATCCCAGGAAGCGCTGGCAACACGTGTGATTTATAATGGTTCGGCTAACTCTTGCTTACGTCCACTTTCTCCTAAGTTGCAACTTAGGGTTCCACTAAAAACTCAATCAATTACAATAGAGGATTCATCAATGAATCCAATCCCCAGTGTTTTCAAGGTTTATACTCTAACCTTTACAATTTCAATCCTCACAAACACTCAAATACAATAATCCCCAATGGATTAATTCTCACACCAACCCCACAATGATTACACTAATACACAAAGAGCAAATGAGAAAACAAGCTTTAAACTTACTTGTAACTGGTGAGAATAGCTCAGGAATAGATGCTCTGTAAGTGTATTTTCGTTAGCTTAAAAGATATGAAAGTTGTAGTATAGAAACTAGCCGTTTTTCAGACTTTAAAACCTAATTTCTAAGACACGTACAGCCGTACCGTATTTGTATGCCCGTACGAATTCAAAACTAGTCGTTGGAAAATGCGAGGGAACTGTGGTACGCCCGTACCATCAATTGGTACGCCCGTACCACCTAAGTTTCCTGACAAACAAATTTTCCTGCGAGCTCGCGTACGGCCGTACCAACCAATGGTACGCCCGTACCACAACAAGTTTACTGACAAACCAAATTCCTGCGAGCAAACGTACGGCCGTATGAACCAATGGTACGCCCGTACCAAAACAAATGAAATAATACACACTTGGTACGCCTAGCCATGTGGTCGTATCATTTTACATACAACAGTTGGTACGCCGGAACCAAGAGTGGTACGCCCGTACGAAATACAAAAACACTTAGAAAATTGCAAATAACTTAAATTGATTCACACGTGATACAACACTCAAAACCTAGGGTCTAACAAATATGAACTAGAAATACTTATATATGGAAAGAAATTAGATAAATATTATGAATTTTTCAAAAGTAAAAATTTTAAAAAATATATAAAAAAATATGTTAAAAATTATAAATATATACTTCATAGTATATTGTTCTATCGGACTTTGTGCTAATTCCTATATCGACAACCAATGTTACCACAATAATCACATTTACTAGCGACTATGGAGGGTGATGATGGTGGTCCATTATTATGATGGTTCAAGTGTACGGTCTTCTAATAAAAATGGTACGATAATAAAAGATTCAAAAATGATAATTTTCCATTTTAATATGAAATAAAAACATTTTCTTAAAATAGTATCATCATTTTTTTATATAATTTTTTTGAAAATTTTATATTGAAATCATCGAATGATAAGAGTGGTAATTCCTCAAACTTCTATTTTAAGCCACATAAAAATAAAATAAAATCTGGAGAGTTTTGTCCGATTTTCATTTGATTTATGAAATTGAATTAAAAAAATAAACATAAATTATTTTAATTTTTAATTTACTTTTTATTATTTTAATATTTTTAAAGTCGAATTAAATTAAATATTTTTTGGAAACGTTATTGGTTTGATTTTAACCGGCTTGGACCATTTCTTGGGAAGCCGTGAGGCATCTTTTTCATGCTTTGATTATGTTATGCTATTATCCACCAGTTTCCCCCCCTATAACTTTTATGAGTAAAACTTATTGAAAATTCATGGCCATTTTCTAGACTTTTATTTTATAAATAAGTCACCTTCATTATTAATTTAATTTTTAATTTTATGTTATTTTATTCCATCTATTACCCTCGTGATAACTAGTTATAATTATAATAGATAGATTTATTTATTGATAATTAATTATTAAATTTCAATAATCAATAAAATTAATTATTATGATAAATAGAAATGACAGATATGATAAAAAATTTTTATTTTCATCGTATCATAAATATACACATATTATATATAATGAAATATGATAATTTCAACTTACATAAGTAAATGTTACATTACTTCTTCGTATAGCTTGTAAGTGAAATAATATAATATATATGATAGTTATGATGCTGATATTGTCATTGGATGAGAATTGAATGACATGATGTTTTTACTTAATTCCTATTTCTTTTCGAAGTTTTGCTCCATTTAAAACGTGTAAAAATTAGAACCAAGAGTTACTTATTCTAGATGTTGAATTTAATTTTATAAAAATTTATTTAATATTTTTAATGAAATTTATATCAATTATTAGAAAAAAATTGCACAAAAAGATTAAATTAAATTTATTAAATTATAAATTTGTTTATTTTCATTTTTTTTAGTTTCAAATTTTCTGATTTAAGAAATAGATGATCTATTTAAAAATAATTTATACATAAAATAATGTTACTCTCTGTACTCTGCATCTTTAAATTTATGTTTGATGATTGAAAAAATTAACAACATTATTACCTTCTGTAGCTTGCAACTTCAACCAATCTCAAGTTTTTTTTTTTTTTTAGGGTTTATGATTTGATATTTGTATGGAACGATGTTGAAGTTTTAATCTGCATAATTTTCAACATTATTGAAAATGTAAAAAAATATTTTAAATATTTGTCATTTAAGATATTTTTAATTGGAAATAACATTTTTTAAATTTTTGATACAAATAAATATTTAAATAATGAAATTGAGATTTTAAAATATGTAATTAAGATTACGAGAAATGGATAGAAGTAAAAATGAATTTTATGGATAATTAAAAATGCAATGCTAGGCATATAATATTTTTATATTACACCTAAAAAAATGATATAAATATGTATTGAAAGTTATTCATTACTGCGGAAGTGGAAAAGTATCAACCGCCGTTTCCACCGCCACGTCTACTTATGGCGTCCGCCGTTCTGAATGCCCAAAAGGACAAAGGAATCCTACCACACAACATATCAGAAATTGTCCAATTCTATTTTAATTATTTTTCTTGATTCCATCGTATTTGTGATATTTTTGATATAAAATTATATATTCATTTTGTTTCATAAAAATAAAATTATTTCTAATTTTATTAAAATTAAAAAAATATTAATTATTCTATTTAATATAATTTTAAATATTTTCTGAATTTTGAGTACTATTATTATATATTTAAAATGTTTAAATTATTATTTCAAAATCATAATATTATACTATAAATATCTTAAATATTTTTAAAATTTAATTTTTAAATTCATTGTCACTTATGAGCGTATATTAAGATGCATCAATTTTTTTTATTATTTATCTATAATGTTTTAAAATTTAAAATTTATTAATATTATTTTCAAAACAATACTAAAAGATTTTGAAAAATAATTCTCAAAATATTTAAGATCTCTATATTATACTATTATTGATTTTTTAAAAATAATTGATAAAACTATATATTAAATAATACTAACTGCCAAAAATTGCAGCTTTTCTCCAAAAGGATGGTAGCTGCCAGTTCGTGTCCTAGGTAATTTAAACCCTAAAAATCTTTACCTAACCCAATCTTTTTGGTTGAACGTGCACTGCACGCGCCCAACTAAGCTTTCTACAAGCTTGGTAGAAATATATTATATCAAATTTGATTTAAATTATTTTAAATAAAATATTTGAGAAAATTATTTATTTAATTTATAAAATTAAAAATAAAGTAAAAATTTTATAAAAGGGATGAGGAAAGGGGGAAAATTCCAATAGTAGTGGAAGCTTTGAGGCGGGATCTTACATGATTGGCGGATAATTCCCATTTTTCGTGATACAGCTTGGCTGAAAACTTTCCGATCACAAAAATAAACAAAACGACGACAAATGCTTGCGTACTGCCATCTCTTACCCTTCTACTTGATTGATGTTCACATATTTCACGTGGACTGCTTTCCACCCTACCCTAATCCTTCCCCTTCCTCCATTCTTTGTTTTACCCTTCCTCGTTTTGCCTTGTAAATTGTGGGCGCAGACCAGTTCAAATGTTGGTGAATTACTTAAAATTTAATTTAATAAAAATTTTAATAAATGAATTAAATTTAAATTAAATAATATTTAATTTATTTAAATTTATAAAGTGAAATTTAATTTTAGATATATAATTTATAAATTTATAATTATGAATATATAAAAATAAAAATATTTTTTAATTTAATTATTAATATAAATTTATAAATATTTATGAAATATAATATTTTATTAATATTTTTTTATTTTTTTTTAAATAAAATCAGCTGGATTCATTTCCACCCCTATTCTTTAACCATTCAATTTAAAATATTATAAATTAATTTAAACACCACAATTCATTTATGCACACGTGTAATCTTCGCGAATGTTAAACTTCACACGCTTGCTTCTATAAGGCACCACCTCCGTTCCCGGTCTGTCGTCTGCAACTTCCATTTCTTAATTAGTTTCTTTCCTCTATTTGTTTAATCTTATATTATTATATTATTAAATGAAACATAATTTATCTATACCTACCAACCAGCACCTGGATACAATGTCTATAAGACTACCTGTACTCCACTCTCAACCCTTACTCCCCCGTCTTTCCACCACCACCTCCGTCACTTTCCTTCCGACGTACTTCCCTTCTCTCTCTTATCGCCGTCTTACGCGCGTCGTCGCTGCGGCTGCCGCTGTAGTTCCACAAATGGACAAGGTAGAAGATACAAAAGCGCTTAAGAAAGGGATAGCTGAATTATACGACGAGTCGTCTGGTCTGTGGGAGAATATATGGGGAGACCATATGCACCATGGCTTTTACGATACTGACGTTCAAGCTTCCGGTTCTCTTGCCGATCATAAAGCCGCTCAGACTCGTATGATCGAGGAAGCTCTCCGTTTCGCTCGCGTTTCTGGTATAGCTCTCCTTGTTCCTAATCTCTCTATAATATAATTTTGTTGTCTATGTGCTCGGCGGCGTTTGTTTAATTAAATTACATCGAATGGTTTAAAAAAAAGCTCTAATTTTCGGCTTTTCCCGGATTAACTATTCAGGATAAATCTTGATTTTATTTAAGAACCAAAATCATTCCATAATTCTTGATTAATATTTGCTTTCTTTTACTTAGCTAATTGAAGATCTTGAAAAATATTATTTAGTTAAGGGAATCAGTTCAATAACGTAACTAGTCAACGCTCTTTATCGTAGATTTATTGCTGAGAACAAAAAAACGCAGCCATCGACAAACCACATAGACATGTCATAAATTATTAATATTTTATTTTTATTATTTTTATTTTTATTATCAGTACTGATAGTTACTACTCCATCTGTCCCGTTTTAAATATTATTTTAATGAAAAAAATATTTCCTCATCTCATTTTAAGTATTATTTTAAAGAAGAATTTATATCTTATTTTGGTAAATTTATATAATCTTTCAAAGTTATTTTCATTATTAATCTTTCTTAATTTTTATCATTTCTTTGTAAAACTCTTTTAAAATTTAAAGATTCAAGTTTTATAGGAAAAAATGATATTTTGAAAAATGTATTAAATTTTAAATATTATTTTTTAATTTTATATTAATTTTTAAAATGATATTTAAAATAATACAGGGGAGTAAAACATGTTAACTGAAATTGCTGTGATTTTTTTTGTCAGAATTTAAACAAATATAAATGATTTATAGGCATTTTTGCATTAATTCTGAATTTGAACTCCTTTGTTTTCTCATTAACTGGCGAAGGGGACCCAAATAAATGGCCTAAGAATGCGGTTGATGTTGGCTGCGGGATTGGCGGCAGCTCCAGATATATAGCAAAGAAATACGGGGCCAAGTGTCAAGGCATTACCCTCAGTCCTGTCCAGGCCCAGAGAGCCAATGCTCTGGCGGCTACTGAAGGACTGGCTGACAAGGTGCGTGACCATATAATTTTCTGAATTTCCTTGAGTTATTCCTTCTGTTATGTTCAGGAAAAAGTCAGGTATAGAGGGTTAATATCTCCCTTCATATGTTTATATCCTTGTTTCTGTCGGTTAATACCTTTCATGTTATAGCCTGATGATCGATCAATTGCTTTTTACTGTAACCAATTGCAGGCTTTCTTTCAAGTTGGAGATGCTTTAGATCAACCCTTTCCAGACGACGAGTTTGATCTGGTCTGGTCAATGGAAAGTGGAGAGCATATGCCTGACAAGAAAAAGGTTTTGTTTATAATCTCTTTCACTTCTCAACGGATTCCATTATCGGCCATCTATTTATATTAATTATTTGTTTTAACTGGCAGTTTGCTGGTGAGTTGGCTAGAGTTGCAGCACCAGGGGCCACAATTATTATAGTAACATGGTGTCATAGGGATCTCAGCCCTTCAGAAGAATCTTTACAGCCATGGGAAAAACAGCACCTGAAAAAGATCTGTAATGCTTATTATCTCCCGGAATGGTGCTCTACGGCTGATTATGTCAAATTACTCGAGTCTATCTCTCTTCAGGCAATCAATCAATTCTACTTCAAAACTCGTTGAAACTAATCCAACTCGCACAAGCCCAAATTTAATTCTCATGCTTCCGTTTCAGGATATCAAAACAGCAGACTGGTCTGACCACGTCGCCCCTTTTTGGCCGGCAGTGATACGATCAGCATTAACATGGAAAGGATTGGCATCCTTATTGCGTACCGGTAAGCTTGGAATTATTTCTTATAATTTTATAATTTATTCAAATTAATCCAAATAAATCAAAATTTATATAAAATATATTTCTTTTATAAATTAACAAATCATTCATTAAAATATATATTCTTTCCTTTCTTACATACTTTTAATATTACAAGAATTAAAAAAATTTAAATTTAAATTTAAATTTTTTATCATTTCTTTAATTACCATAGAGAAAAATATTTTATTTAATTAATAATTACTTTTTAATTTTTAATTTTTTAATATAATTACATAAAAATATAAGAAATATTTTAATATATTAATTATTTTATTAAAATAATAAATAAATTATAGTTTAAAATACTTAAAAAGAAAAAGTATACCTATCTGGATGAGGTAGTATTTAAAAAATCAAACATTTATATGGGAAAAATGTTTTTTCCCTTGTGAACAGCGTGCCTGCTAATTCTTTGTCTGCCGCCCATAAATTTAGAGAAATGCAATCATTTCTTGCCAGAATCACACCGTTTACAAATAAATGGTCAATTTCTTCCTTTTCAAAGTTGTAATGATGGTTTGGTGCCATGATTGAAACATTATCATCAGGTCTAAAAACAATCAGAGGAGCATTGGTCATGCCATTGATGATCGAGGGATACAAGAAAGGCCTTATTAAGTTTGCTGTCATTACATGTCGAAAGCCTGAATAAAGACAGCTTTCCAAAGGGAAGAGGACAAGATCCTTGCCAAATCCTTCTTCCAGATTTCAAGGATTCTATAGTTCCAGAAAGAGAGAAGCTTAAACCAAGCATGATGATATTACGTAACTGAAAAAAAGAAGAGATAAAAAAACTGCACTGCTTAGTGATTGAAGCCATTAGATTCGTATGTATGAAATTATTGATGTTGTGATCGTTTTATAATTCAAAATTAATAAATTTGAAGATAATTTTGATCCATTTATGTGAAATATTTTTTTATATGATTTGTAGATAATGTTTATAACAAATATTATAAATGTGATAATCTTTCTTGCAAAAAATTAATTTTTTAATCTTTTTAGACTTGTTTGATTCTTAAGATTTTAAAATATGCATATTTCATTAAATGTATATATTTTAAAATATGTATATTTGATAAATATAGGCATTTAAAAATATATTATTTGATTTACAATATTTATAAATTTTATAAAGATAAATAAGCCGTAAAATATATAGATATTCAATCTTGTAAATATTAAAAATGAAATATTTATTTCAAATTTCATAAAAATGAAATATTTAGAACACATGTATTTTATTAAATATATAAATTTTATTCTTAATTTTATAAACTAAATAAAATATTTAATCTAATATTTATATTTATCAAATATTTTATTTGAAAAAAATGAAAGTAAAGAGTTCTGATCAATAAATCAATATATATAATATATAAAATTGAATATTGACATGCTTACTTAACATATTTTAGAAGTATTTGTTACTTTGATCTTTAGTCCATTAGTCCTCTATATCACTCTTTTAATTTTTCATCCATTTATTTTCTATAAACTTTTCATATTCTTTAATAAATTTTATCAATTAATTGCTTATTTAATTTTGATGTTCATCTAATATTTAATTTTTATTCCCCTTCTATACCCTCAGAATTATATTTTATGCCTTTTCATATGCACTCTTTTTATTTAGTGAAAACTTTTCATTTTCTATAGTTAATATTTTTAAATACTTGGATATTAAATTATGTCATTTCATGTTACTTTTATATTAATGTTTGTAATATATATATAAATATATAATGACAATTGTTTAATCATCATTTGGAAATTGTTGGAATGAGGAATTGAAGAAAAGAAAAGATACTTAAATATTTACCAATTTTCAAATGTATTTAGATTTTGTTTAATTTCTTTCATTGGTATTGATTTTGTATCATTTATTTTTATGATTAATTGTATTTTCTCAATATATGTATTGTTATTGAAGAATTTAATCATAAATTAAATATATGTTATTTTTTTAGTTTATTATATGAATAAAAAAGAGAATTTAGATTAGAAATAATTAATCTATCTTTAACATTTAAAATATGTGTTGTTGTTTATTACTTAATTGTAACATTTTTAATTATGTAGTTCTTTAAATTTTAAAACAATTTGTTATTACTTGTAATAGAATTTAGGAAAATGTATAAAATTACAATAAAAAATAACAAAGAAAGTTATTGAAATGATAATTAACACTCATTAAAAGTAAAATCTTTTTATTTTATTAATAATTATGCTAAAATAAAATATATTAATATAAAATTATCAATATGATTAATCTTTTCATTTTCTATAACCAATATTTTAAATATGATTTTATTATTTTTCACACCTTATAATATATTATCCTTTCATTTCCATAAACCCTTTCATATTTTATAATCAATGTTACAAATATGATTTTGTTATTTTTTATGCCTTTTGATATAACATACTTTCATTTTCTATAATAAATAATTATAATTATTTTAAAATAAAATACATAATATGAAATTATGATCAATCATAATTAATTGACCTTATATATACATAGGTGAAATATGAAATTTGATATCTCACATTTTAATTTGTTTCATACTATTACATTTTTATTTTATACATTTTATAAGTCATTTTTTTTAACTTTAAAACATATTAGAGTATTAAATTATAAATTTTGTTATATGTGAAATATTTAAATATAAAAAATAATTTTAGATTAATAAGTTTACATATGATTATTATATAAGAAAATGAAATCTCAAAATTTTTTTAAAAAATCTAATAATATATTTTATTATAGTTTACAATTTTCTTTATAATTTTGAATGAATGTTTGCTTTCCTTTAACTATCGACGACAAACCTTATTTTTATTCAAGAACCAAAATCATACCATAATTATTCTAGATTGATATTTCCTTCATTTTCTTTTATTTAGCTAATTGAAGATCTCGAAAAATATTATTTGGTTAAGATAATTAGTTTAATACGGTAACTAGTCAGCACTCTTTATGGTAGATTTATTGTTAAGAACAAAATAGCAGCAATCAACGACCCACATGTAATAACTTATTAATGTCTTATTATATGTATTATCAATAAACTAGGAAATTACCTGTGCTACATGCAAATTTTAATAAAACATATTATTAAATTTTAAAAATTATAATCTCTTATAATTGTATTTAAATTAATTAATTTAAAATTATTTTTAGTATTTAAATTTTTATATGTAATATAAATTATGATTTTATATATTTTAAGGTTGAAATGCAAAGAACATGTAAGATGCATATAATAACAATATAAAATTAAATAATAAAATAAAATATAAGACATCATATTTAACCTATATATAGTCATGACATAGTTATAAAAAAAATATGAAATGTTAATTAATTATAATCATAATTTCATATTAATATTAATGTATTTTATTTTATAATAATTATTACAAAAATAAAAAAATTTATTTTTAATAAGTATTAATTTTGAATTAAATTTCAAATGAGTTCATCCATATTTTTCTTAATTTTCTTTATTTTTAATAATCTTTATGATTATTTCTGATTGTATTTTATTCAATTTTCTAAATCATTGATCGGGTGTCGCTTCCGTCAAATTAAATTCCTCACTAACCACACGTTGGAATTATTATTTTTGCAGTAGTGGAAGTAAGGGTCGAATCCCACAGAGACGGTTCAACCTCACTTAATCCTTTGCGTTTAGAAATAA
>CANYBF013124311.1:0-14708 GCA_948192965.1 Dalechampia spathulata | reverse complement strand
TTTGATAAATTTTAAAAAATAATTAATAATAAATTAATAGTATTTATCTTTAAATAAAATTTAGTAATTAATAAATATAAATAACATTAGTAATTTTTAATAAATAGAAATAAAATGAGTAGTATTTATATTTGAATAAATGTAGAAATTTTTAATTTTGAATAAAATTTAGTAGCTAACAAATACAAATAAAATAAGTATTATTTATCTTTAAATTATGCATTAATTTATATTTTTAATTTATTAATTTTAATAGTGGTATAATTGTTTAATATTATGTTAGATAATATTAAGGCATTCATTTTCCAAATTTGATAAGATAATTATGTAAAATATAACTTAATTTAATATTATGCTAATTAATATTAAAGTATCCATTTTTCAAATTTAATAAGATAATTATACAAAATATAATATTATTTAATATTATTTTAATTAATATTAAGTTATCTATTTTCTAAATTTAATAAAATAATTATGTAAAATATAATATAATATAATTTAATAATATACTAATCACAATTAATAAATTTATTTTATTCACTAATTTACATTAAATAAAAATTCATTTTATTATTTATATTTATTAAATCCATTTTTATATTTATTTTTGATAAATTTTAAAAAGTAATATTTAAATTAAAAAATTTAAAAAAATATATAAAATAATACATTAATTACAATTAATAAATTTATTTTTTGTACTAATTTATATTAAACAAAAATTTATTTTATTATTTTATTTGTTAGATTAATTTTTATATTTATTTTTTATAAATTTTAAAAAGTAATATTTATCTTAATGTAAAGTTTAAAAAATAATATTTATCTTTTAATTAAAATTAAAAAAGTGATATTTATCTTTGAATTATTAAAATTAAAAGGGGGTAGACTTGTATTTTCACTCCCCCTTGCAGTTTTACCATATACTAAAATTTTATAACGTATGATGCACGTTAGTATGATTTTTTTGACCCTTCATTTTGTAATAATTTTATATTTTGTTTTTTCAAATTTTTTACCATTATAATGTTTTCTATAATTTTAAATTAATATTTGACATTTAATCATTATGTACTTATTTAAAATAATATTTATATAATATTTCTATCCATTCATTTACAAGAAAATGAGAGTAAATATTTATTTATCTATTTGATAGCAAGACCTCTTTGTAGATTACATTTTGTATGTATGTTAGTTCCTCCTTTTAAGATCATCTTTTTTGACTAATATCTTTATTATTAAACTTGAAGTCCCTCTTAATAACATAACATATAGTTGTCCATGCGAAAAAATATCTTCTGACAAATATACTCCTACATTTTGTATTGTTTGTCCTTGTGTTTTGTTTATAGTCATTACAAAATATAATCATACTGGAAATTGCTTCCTTTTGAATTGGAACAGATATCTTTCACTTTCTAGTAGATTTAATGGTATTCTTGGTAGTAACACTTATCCATTAGCATGTTGTCTAACTATTATTTTAGCATGTATGATTTTTTTTTCAAATCTTCTATATACCATTCGAGTTCCATTGCATAATCCATTCACTGCATCCAAATTCCTTAAAAGTATTATTCTGTAATTAACTTTCAATTATAATCTTTGTGGTAGGATTTCATTTGGTTGTAAGCTATTTAGAAATTCTTCTTAATAATTGGTGTTGATGTCATCAATTGTATAATCACAGCTAAGGTACACTTAAGTCTCTCTCAGGAATATATCTATCATCATCTGATTCAGTTTATCCATATATTCATTCTTCATTGCTAATATTGCATGGTTTGTCATGTATTCTGATGATATCAAGTTCTCAACAAAATTAGGAAACATATTTTGTATCAATGTCTTCTCGTATGAATCTTTTCCATCATCTTGTACCACCATTTCATTTACTATGATTATATTTCCATCATGAGTTGCAGGCTTTTCCCCATCCCCCACTCTTTGTAAGAAATCACTAAAGGTTACGTCTGATCTAGCTCGCATGTTATTTATCAATTGAGCACTTCCATTTTATTTCAAAGATATGATGTTACCAAACTTGCATTAATTGCTTCTTGCCTTGTTTATTTGAGGACCGCTGGCAATACCTATCTAAAGTGGCCTCCAAATACCATCACTTTTCCACTTAATAGATCATTATTGTTCATTATATCTCTAAGCATTCTATCAACTGTCTCCACCATATATTTCTTGGCCATTGGTGCTTCACCCCATATGATCATATTGACCTTGTGTAATAACATTATTAAGCTACTCTCCTTTGATATGCCATATAATGTTATTTCTGTTGGAATGAGCGAAATAGTGAATCTAGAGTATGTTGTCCTTCATCCTGTCATTATTGATGTTGTTACACTTGAAGTTGCTATTGCTATAGCTATATTTCTTTTTGATATTAGATTATCCAATAATGCTCGATATAAGAAAGTCTTCCATATACCTCCTGGTCCATCCATAAAAAATATTCTAGTGCATCTTGAGTTTAGTCTATTCATTATCACCGTATATGCATATTTTTATTCCAAATTAAGCTTTAATAATACATTAATGTCTTCTTACGGTGTTTGCATTGCTATCTCCTCTGCGATCTCTTTATTATTGATCTCCATTTAGCAAAGCTGGTGACTTTCTTTCGTAAGCATATCATAACTTTTCACATCCTTACCCATGCTTATCATGTACTTTTGGATATCACTCAAAGTATAAGCTATTTGTGTTTCTACATAAACGCTATTTATGTTTCTATATAATCTTCAACCATTGATTGAAAATTATCTTCCCATAGTTTTTTAACATTTGTAGGCTCACAATACACCAATAATATTACAAACAATCTTCTTAACTTTGATGGCATCTTGAATACTATTGCCTCACTCATTCATTCTTCTATACTCTTATCTGATTTAAGCAACTCCCTTACTATATCAGCTTTCTTAAATATCGATTAGTGCATACCATCTACTGTAAGCAAAGCATCAAATGACTTTGGACCCTTGACATTATTTAATAGTATCCTTAAATAATACATTTCTCCTCCCATCAGGTTAGTTGTATTTACACATCTGATGACATTTGTAATTTTTCTTTTTGTCTACTCTTAATTTTTTGCATTCCAAATGTAATGCCTTGGAAATTACCTATACAATAGCATACGCACTTCTTCACTTTTTGAACATGTAACAAAGTATTCGATCAATTTTTTTTTTCATGTGATCTCATTGAAGTATGTCTTGCAAGTTCTGGTTATACCAAAATGTCACTGTGTGCTTATTCGGTAGATGGAGTTGTAGGTTCATGATAGCAGGATAAGTATCATTCATTTCAAACTCATATATTGTCATGCCCAGCCCATACCTGGTGTAACATGCTCCCGTAGGACACACAATGACCTTCTGTACGGAAGACCGCCATGCATACTACAAGGGATACGCTATACATACACATATACGTCGTATGGGGACAACATGCAAATGGTGGTGACAGAGTCGCAGCACCCATTGCTTAATAATTATAAAATCTTCCCTGGACATACATCACACAGTCAATCATTAAGGGCCTTAACATAAGAAGAGAATTCAAATATATACATATATTCATTCTGACCCATTATGTACAAAAGGGTTCTGACTAATTACAATAGCCCTTAATAAATCACCACCAAAAATACAAATATCTACTGTCTCTATGATTTGTACAAGCTACAAAAATAGGCTAAATAAAAGGAGCATGCTCGGCTGTCCTAAAACCACCACAAGAATAGGAATTGCTGTCGAATCCGCTTCTCTGTTGACATGAGCAATCACTTATTCAGACCCTCAACTGTAGGCTCAGAACCTACATTCATCAATTGATAAATGCTGAGTTGATGACTCAGTGGTGCTATTTAACACTCAAACACATATCATAGAAATGAGCATACCATAAGGTAAATAATGAAATGCAATGTCATGCTTTGCACCCTTTCCTTTTTTTTAATCACTCATACTCTTTTCCTTTTCCCCCTCTACTGTGCATAGTTTCTATCCATGCTGGGTCCCTGTATGTACCGGTACTTAACTTCCGGAGGAGGGCATTTATTATCCAGGTCTTTAAACCCCTTTTACTTTTTAACTGTATGTCTCGAGACTTAACTCCCATAGAAGGGCAATATAATATACGATTCCATTATAGAACCCTGTAATATATGACCTAGCATGCCTTTTTCCTATCATCTCTCTCTCTTTTTCTTTCATCGGAATCCCTCATGTCATGTTCATGCCTATATACAATGGTTTAATGCAACATAATAAGTAAGAGATGCCTTGCTAAGTAACCATTAAGCTCATGTCATAAATACATAGTAACATACAGGAATAGAATCCTCCAATATCATTTTCTAGGCCTTACCTGGCCTTGAAGCAAAAAGAGAAGCAAATAAAACACTTAGCACAAACTAGCATAAACCTGGTTTAGGCTACTTCTAGCACTTAATCCATAGACCAATCGCTAAACTCGCTTCTTCAAGCTCTTACGTCGTATAAGCAACAAAGTAGGATAAATCCTATAGTTTAGAAATGTTTAGAAGAGTGAAGAACAAAGGAAAGTCAAAGAAAAGTCAAAGCTTATCTTGTTTTAAAAAGGCACTTTTAAGTCGCGTACGGCCGTACCAAACTTTGTACGCCCATACAGAACTAATAATCCTAATGCCCTATTTCCTACAAGCAGTGGTATGCCCGTACCCCCATTTGGTACACCCGTACCACCTCAAACTTCTTGACAAACCAATTTTCCTGCGAATAATGGTACGATCGTACAATTTATTGGTGGTCCCGTACTGTCTCCAGGAACTCCAAACCCCTCATCTCCCAAACTTGGTACGCCCGTATCGCTATCCGTATGCCCGTACCGCCACCTAAAAATCCAAGATATGTGCCATTTGAATCCTTACTCTCAAGGTACCTATGCCAAAACCATTTACTAAACCTAAAACACTTCCAAAACAATCCTAAACATACATAATATTGTCCCTCATCCAACTGAGAAGTCATGCGTCCTAATAAGGCAACAGCATCCCAACACAATCATAATCAACATCACACATACATTCATCATAATACACATACATACATACATTAAAAGCAACAATGCATCATCGTATAATAAAACACATATGCATACATACCCTTATACGTATACCAGACACGTCACTCATGTGGGTGTGATAACTCTCTCTCCCTAAAAAGAAATTTCATCCCGAAATTAGAATATGACTTACCATAAAACAATTGAGGATACTGCTCTCTCATCATGGATTCCTGTTCTCAAGTGGCATCTTGACCCGTGTGGTGGTTCCATAAGACTTTAACCAACGGTATCTGCTTATTCCTCAATTGCTTAACCTCCTGGGTTAGAATCTGTACCGGCTCCTCCTTGTAAGATAAGTCGGGCTGAATCTCAATAGATTCCATTGGAAGCACATGTGTAGGATCCGATCTGTACCTCTTTAACATAGACACGTGAAACACATTATGGATCCGGTCCAAATCCGGTGGCAATGCTAACCTGTATGCCAACGGTCCCACTCTTTCTAGTACCTCGTACGGGCCAATGAAGTGAGGACTCAATTTACCCTTTTGACTGAATCTCATAATCTTCTTCCACGGAGATACTTTCAGGAACACTTTATCCCCAACTTTGTACTCAATATCATGCCTTTTTAAGTTCACATACGATTTATGCCGGTTGGAAGCTGCTTTCAACCTAGACTTAATCACCTTCACCTGTTCCTCGGTCAGTTGAATAAGTTCAGGTCCCATTTGAGAACACAAGCACGTAACATATCCTCTAAAATCTGAATCACCCTCTCCAATTGACCATCAGTCTGGGGATGAAAAGCCGTACTGAAATGTACTTTCAAGCCTAAAGCTCTCTGAAAAACTTCCTAAAATCAAGATGTAAACCGTGGGTCTCTATCCGACATAATAAATGATGGAATCCTATGTAATCAGACAATCTCCCTCATGTATAACTATGCTAGTCTCTCTAATCCATAATTCATTCACACAGGAATGAAATGAGTCATCTTGGTCAACCAATCTACAATAACCCAAACAGCATCATGCTTGGCTTGTGTCAACGGTAACCCCGTGATAAAATCCATCATGATCCCATCCCATTTCCATTTCGGTATCGGTAACGGATTAAGTAATTCTGCCGGTACTTGATGTTCTGCTTTCACTCGTTGACATGTTAAACACTTAGCTACAAAATCTGCAATATCCCTCTTCATACCGATCCACCAATAGTGCAGTCTCAAATCCCGGTACATCTTAGTACCACCTGGGTGATAAGTATATGTCGAACTGTGGGCTTCCTCGAGAATCGGCTTCTTCAACTCATCATCAGCAAGAACATACAATCATGTCCAATGCCTTAAATTACCATCCTCATCCACAGTAAAGAGGGTAGTCTTACCTGTCTGCACCTTCTGTAACTGCTTCTAATATTCTATATCACTAACTGCATTCTGTTGTACCTGATCTGTCAGCACTGGCTTCACCCTCATCTACAAATATGCCAGTATACAATCAGACTGTATCATCAAAGTAGCATCCAATTATTGCATCTCATAAACTAGCATCAATGAGGACCATCTCAATCGAGCAAACATCTTCCGACTCAAGGCATCAGCAATTGAATTAGCTTTCCCTGGGTGATAATCTATCACACAGTCGTAATCCTTGATAAGCTCCATCCAGTGTCTCTACCTCAAGTTCAACTCCTTCTACGTACCCAGATACTTCAAACTCTTATGATCTATGTACATATAGCAGAGCTCACCATACAGATAATGTCGCCAGATCTTAAGAGCAAAAACAATCATCGTCAACTCTAAATCATGCGTAGGATAATTCTTCTCATGCGGCTTCAATTGCCTCGAAGCATAAGCAATCACCTTCCGATCCTACATAAGAACACATCCCAAACCATTCAACGATGCATCGCTGTAAATCACATACGCTTGACCCGGAGTGGGTAGCGTAAGAACTGGAGCTCGTGTCAAATACTCCTTCAACTGCTTAAAACTCCTCTAACATTCCACCGACCAGACAAAAGGAACATCCTTCCGTAACAACATCGTCAAGGGCAAAGCAATCATAGAGAATCCCTTAACAAACCTCCTATAATACCCAGTTAAACCCAAGAAACTACGAACTTCACTAACATTCCTAGGAATTTGCCAGTTAAGCACAGCTTCCACCTTGCTAGGATCCACTCTGATTCCCTCTGCAGAGATCACATGCCCCAAAAATGCTACTTGATCAAGCCAAAAATCACACTTTAACAACTTCCCAAATAACTGCTTCTCCCTCAGTCGTTCCAACACCAACCTCAAATGACGATCATGCTCCTCTCACGTCTTAGAATACACGAGAATATCATCAATGAACATGACAATAAACTGGTCTAGATAATCAGTAAACACCATGTTCATCAATGTCATAAAAGCTGCAGGTGCATTCGTCAACCCAAACGGCATTACCAGGAACTCATAATGCCCATAATGAGTCCTGAACGCCGTCTTCACCATGCTACCTTCTTTCACCCAAAGTTGATGGTATCCCGATCTCAGGTCAATCTTAGAAAATACTGCCGCACCCTTGAGCTAATCAAATAAATCATCAATACGTGGCAACAGGTATCAATTCTTAATCATCACCTTGTTCAGCTGTCAGTAATCTATACACATTCGCATAGAACCATCCTTCTTCTTCATAAATAGTATAGGTGCACCCCAAGGCAAAACACTCAGGTGAATAAAACCCTTATCCAATAACTCCTGTAGTTGTACCTTCAACTCCTTCAACTCAGTTGGTGCCATCCGATAAGGTGTTATTGAAATAGGTTTCGTACCCAGTAACACCTCAATTTCAAACTCCACTTCCCTCTTTGGCGGTAACTCTAGTAATTCCTCTAGGAACACATCAGGGAAGTCACGCACTGTCAGAATCTCTGCCAGCAGTACTCCCTTTTGTCTCCTATCAACCACATGTGCCAGTATCACCTCACAACCCTGTATTAGCAACTTCCGTGCAGTTACAGCCATCACTAATCTCGCTGTCACTGACGGCACGTTATCCCTGATCAAAATCACCTCCTGCTCCGGATGTCGAAGGGTCACTATCTTCTACTGGCAATTCATCACCGCACCATACTTTGCTAACCAATCCATCCCCAGTATAATATCATACTCCCGGAATGGCATCTGCACAAGGTCAGACAAGAAACACATACCCTGAATAATCAAGGGACATTGCCTATACACTCTGTCAACTACCACGTCCCCTCCTAATGGGCTAGAAACCACTATCTCATAACCTTACCCCTCACTTGACATCTTAAGCAATTGAGAAAACCCAGTATCAATATATGAATGTGAAGGGCCTGGGTCACACAACACTAAAGCATCATGATCAGAGATGAGAACATTACCGATAACCACATCAGATGCATGTTGGTCCTCGCGATGTACTAAATTATACACCCTGGTAGGAGCCCCAACCACCTGATTCATGGGCCCCTGGCTGATGAGCCCCTCCATCTCGGCCTAAATTATACGTCCTCCTCCATCTCGGCCTCCCCCTCGACCTCTGCCTCTCTCTGAATTCTGTGAGCCCATAGAGCTAGGCCTCAGTTGTTGCTGCTGATGGGCCTCTCCCTCAGCAACAGTATGCACTGGCCCACCATACCATTCAGGACACTCCCTGGCATAGTGACCAGCACCCCCACATCTGAAGCACAGATTACTGCCTACCCGACAAGCTCCATAATGAATCTGACTACAAGTACGATATAGATACGATCCGATACCTGCACTACCACTGTAGCAAGTAAATCTCCTACTCTGCTCTCGTTGGGGTAACACTGGCCTCACATCGACCGATTTAGGGGGAAATGAACTCCGAAACTTGCCCCTCTTTGAAGAGTTTGAGGAAAAGCTTGGCCCTTTAAACGGCCTCCTCATCAAGTCTCGCTAAGCATTATCCTTCTGCATCATATGCACCTGGTCCAACACATTAGTCATTAGAGCGGAAAAATCCTCATACTAAAAACCCTGGACTAATGCCCTAATTCGAGGAGTCAAGCCTTGCTCAAACCTCTTGTACCTCTCATGGCCGGTCGTCAGAATACTGGTTGCATAATATGCCAACCAAGTAAACTCCCTCTTGTAATCGGCCACAGACATGTCCCCTTGCTTCAAACTAAGGAACTCTTGTAACTTCTAATCAGTATAAGCCGACGGCACATACTTCTGATGGAACTCCCTTTGAAGGTCTTCCCAAGTCAACACTGGAGGGTTAGCCATGCTCTGTGGAATAGTCTTTCACCACTCATATGCATCCTCTTATAGCAATGAGATGGCATACTTGAACTTCGTCGCCTCAGGACACTTGAGCTGACGTAACACCCTCTGCGTCCGCTCCAGCCACATCTCAACCACATAAGGGTCAGTGGTCCCAACGAAATTAGTAGCTTCATACGACCTCAGCTTAATGAAGTCCAGCTTATACTCCTCTCTCCGCTCCATTGGAGGTGGCGCCAAAAATGGGGGCAAAGTGTCACACCCGGACCCGATGCAACATGCTCCTGTAGAACAGTTAATAAACTTCATAAATAATGAATTCATTAATTGCTCTACAAGGGATCTATCTTTACCCCCTTTTTATTTATTATTTTTTAAAATCTTAAACTAACACATATAAAATACATATACCAAAGAATCACCCATTACATAATATACGTATACTTAATACCCAACACCCATATACAAATTAAATCATATATCCATTGAAATAAATAAAATCATTCATCTCAAAGCCTTCTTTCCAACATCCCTTCACATATATCAAATCAACATTTATCACCACTTTATATCATAATTTCATTTAATTGTATACTTTAGTCATTATATTTTCATGCTCTAACTAATCTTTAACTGTAACGCATGCATAAAATGTAAACATATAAGGATGCTATGTGTGTGGATGTGACACAAAGCCTGACTCTGTGTCTGTAGAAAGTGTAAGAACTGGGCAAACTGAGTTACCATCGGATCAACAATTGAAGCCTCAGCCTACCTACCCACATGATCACCCGTCCCCAAGGAACTCTCTTGGGGATTAAAGTTACCCCTACCTTCCTCACCAATGTTAATCACCCTATCAGACATCAAATCTACTCTGAAATACATAAATAAGGGTCCTACAGTCAGCAGTGATAAGGACAAGCAATACTCCTCACATGTAGCTTATTAATCATAGGCAGTAGTCCTAAAAGAAACAGAACAAGAACACGTCGAGCTAAACCATAGCTCTGATACCACTAAAACATGTCACGCCCAACCCATACCTGGTGTAACATGCTCCCGTATGATACACAATGACCTTCTGTATGGAAGACCACCATGCATACTACAAGGAATACACTATACATACATATATACGTCGTATGGGGACAACATGCAAATGGTGGTGATAGAGTCACAGCACCCATTGCTTAACAATTATAAAATCTTCCCTGGACATACATCACATAGTTAATCATTAGGGGCCTTAACACAAGAAGAGAATTCAAATATATACATGTATTCATTCTGATCCATTGTGTACAAAAGGGTCTTGATTAATTACAGTAGCCCTTAACAAATCACCATAAAAATACAAATATCTACTGCCTCTTTGATTTGTACAAGCTACAAAAACAGGATAAACAAAAGAAGCATGCTCGGCTGTCCCAAAACCACCATGAGAATAGGAATTGCTGCCAAATCTGCTTCTCTGCTGACATGAGTAATCACTTCTCGGTACCCTCAACTGTAGGCTCAGAACCTGCATTCATCAATTGATAAACGCTGAGTTGAGGACTCAGTGGTGCTATTTAACACTCAAACACATATCATAGAAATGAGCATACTATAAGGCAAACAATGAAATGCAATGTCATGCTTTGTACCCTTTCCTTTTTGTTTAATCACTCATACTCTTTTCCTTTTCCCCTCCACTGTGCACAGTTTCTATCGATGCTGGGTCCCTGTATGTACCGGTACTCAACTCCCAAAGGAGGGCATTTATTATCCAGGTCTTTAAACCCCTTTTACTTTTTAACTGTATGTCTCGAGACTTAACTCCCGTAGGAGGGCAATATAATATATGATTTTATTATGGAACCCTATAATATATGACCCAACATGCCTTTTTCCTATCATCTCTCTCTTTTTCTTTCATCAGAATCCCTCATGTCATGTTCATGCCTATATATAACAGTTTAATGCAACATAATAAGTAAGAGATGCCTTGCTAAGCAACCATCAAGCTCATGTCATAAATACATAGTAACATACAGGAATAGAATCCTCCAATATCATTTTCTAGGCCTTACCTGGCCTTGAAGCAAATAAAACACTTAGCACAAGCTAACACAAACCTGGGTTAGGCTACTTCTAGCACTTAATTTGTAAACCAATCGCTAAACTCGCTTCTTCAAGCTCTTACGCCGTATTAGCAATAAAGTAGGCTAAATCCTACAGTTTAGAAACATTTAGAAGAGTGAAGAACAAAGGAAAGTCAAAGAAAAGTCAAAGCTTATCTTATTTTAAAAAGGCACTTTTAAGTTGCGTACGGTCGTACCAAACTTTGTACGCCCGTATCGAACTAATAGTCCTGATGCCCTATTTCCTACGAGCAGTGGTATGCCCGTACCCATATTTGGTACACCCATACCACCTCAAACTTCTTGACAAACCAATTTTCCTGTGAGCAATGATACGGCCATATAATTTATTGGTGTGCCCGTACCGTCTCCAGGAACTCCAAACCCCTCATCTCCCAAACTTGGTACGCCTGTACGGCCACCTAAAAATCCAAAACATGTGCCATTTAAATCCTTACTCTCAAGGTATCTATGCCAAAACCATTTGCTAAACCTAAAACACTTCCAAAACAATCCTAAACATACATAATACTGTCCCTCATCCAATTGAGAAGTCATGCGTCCTAATAAGGTGACAACATCCCAACACAATCATAATCAACATCACACATACATTCATCACAATACACATACATACATACATCAAAAGCAATAATGTGTCATCGTATAATAAAACACATACGCATACATACCCTTATACGTATACCAGACATGTCACTCACGTGGGTGTGACATATATCCTCCACATAGCTTCTTGTGGTGATACCCATCTTGCATTTTGATAACATTATATCTCATTTATTTGATTCTCTCCATCTCTAACCTGGACTGTTATTCTATCATATCCTTTGTAAATATACTTTTATAAGTATTTCACTACTGTCAATCCGAAGTAAACCTATTATAATTTAGCATATAAGATTAATGAACTATTTCTTTTACTTGTTATACTTCATTTATACAAATTTCTTTTACCATATTATAATACATTATTGCATTTAAAAAAGTCATTACCTCTACATTAATATAACAATCATATCTTGTAAGTAAATATGGATTATAAGGCACAACCCATTTGTTATCAAATATCTTGTTTTCCTTTTTCACCTACAATATGATAAGAATGTCATTATTTTCATTTCATTAACATATGTAACATAATTTTAACAACATGAATAATTTGTTACCTGACGATCATTTTTAGGTCTTCTATATATAGGGTATCCATTATGCCATAACATTATCTTACTATTATATGATCTTGGATATTTGAATTTACATCTTCTTTCAATCATGCAAGGACATTTAGAATTTTCTTGTCCATATAGACCATGTAGCATATGTTTGGTTACATACATGTACAATACTGGATTCTTAATCTCGTCTGGAATCTCTATCATAATATATTTATCAAAATGCTATAGGTTAATTACTTTGCTTTTAGACTTCAATATGACTAAGATGTGTGCATGTAGGAGACCTCTCTTTTAAAATTTAATGACATTCACATATACTGCTACCTCACCAAATATCTTCTTTTTATATAATTGATTTTTAAGATCTTGTAACTTTGCTCTGAAAACTCTAACAATCAAATGTGAAACTTCTAATAGTTTTATTCCTAGTCGTATGTTTTCTACTATCTCTTCCTGTTCAAGATTGCATGTCATTGTAATAAAGAGATCAGGTTTTCCAAATGCTTGCACCAAAGCCATTGCATTTAGGTATTTTCTTTGCATGTCTCTAGGTCCTCCAATATGATAATCTGGCAAGATTGTTCCTTTCCCTACTTGTTTCCCTCTTGTCTCCCTTACTTTGACATTGTCTACTATGCCCTAGTATAGCTCAGCATGTATTATTGATTATTGTGTCATATAAAATTCAAGTCTTGTTGTCTTTAATTTGATATACATATCCACTACAAAATTGTTGTAATAGTCTCCCAGAAAGCAATATCATCCTCTCTTGTTTGAAAATGGTAGCAATAGTATTCATGACAAGATACATTTCATGGATTTCATGCCTTTACATTTGTGTTGATTATTCATATTAATTACATATATTTTTTCATACAAGGAATATTTTGAATTTTTGATGAATTAGATTATGAAATTAATTTAAGCAATAATATACTAACCTTGTCCCTCTCTTGCAATGATATTCTCTACTATTATCTTTATTGTCATTTGCAGACTTCGATCCTCATTTGTAGTGTTTTATTGATTATCATTTAGATCTTGTATCTTTTTGATATCCTGGTGTCATCCACTCTTTCCTCTTGAAAATAAAATTGGATATTGTAATGCATCATAAGATTCATAGACATGTTTGACTCTATATTATTGTCCTGAATAAGCCTGTATAATTATTTCTCTATCTAATGCTCCATTTGGGTTATTGCTTTCAACCCATATATCTGTCACGTCTTCTTCTATTAGAGGTTCATATTGATGATTCATTTCTATATTCTTTTTTTTTATCAAGATGTTAATGTTATCATAGGACTCATAAGTATTAAGTCTTTGGAATACCTTAATATAAGGATTTTCTTCTAGAATCTTCATTAGCCTCCTTATATTTTCTTCACATAAAGTCATATTCTTCATTATCTTCATTATATTTTGCACCTTATTGATGGATTCATAAAAGTACAATTGAAAATATCATGGAATCCCATCTGTTGGTACTAATTATGGCAAGTCATGGTATATTTATCATTGTACTTTAAATGTGTAAACTTCATTTCTATGTGATGCTAGTTTCTTGTCCAAATTGATACTAATGATGTGAATGCAAATAATTTATCATATAATTTGTTATTTGCTTGAACTTCCTTCACTTTTTCTGAGTTTAAAGTGAATAATTACAATAATTCTTTAAATACAAAGGCTTTAGGTAGTTTAACCTGTTACACCCATATTAGAGACCCTAGGATTTATGTGTATATATGTGTCTAGGGATATATGTGACGGTGTATATGTGAATGTGTATATGTGTATATGTGAATGTGTACGTGCATGTAGATGATTGCTATACTGAATGAGGTATGCTATGTAGTGAATGAATGTAGGAGTGCATGATGAACGTATGACATATATGTTTTGATGTATAATGAGGTGCTTGTATATATATATGTTGCATTGAATGCGTATGTATGTATCGATAGGTTTGTTTGTGTGTCGTCACCTTATTGGGAAGCGTGTCTTCTCGGTTGGATGAGGGACGGC
>CANYBF013123744.1:0-28564 GCA_948192965.1 Dalechampia spathulata | reverse complement strand
TCATGGACTTCAATATATAGTTTAATACTCCAAGTAAAACAAGTTCATCCAAAACATTGTACTATATAATGAATAATGCCTTTATTAATGAAAAATGTATGGTACAAATACACATGATGCTCTAAAGCATACACTAACACTCTCTCTTTCTCTCGCTAGAAATTTCTATTCATCTATCATATTGCCTTAACATTTTCATTAGGCTACACTCACTTACTTATCTACTTTAGTTCATTAGTTGATTAATTAAACCTAGTTATGTGCCATTAATTTACTACCCCATTAAAGATAATGAATCCTATTTCAGTTATGGAATTTATCCTTTATACCACTTCCTTCTTACTTCTCAAGTCACTATGATTCCAAGCATCCCATTTCACATATTAAAAGTCAACACAACACACATATTGACTAACTTTAATTCACTAAAAGAACGGTATGTATGCCATACTCAACATAAACTACATAGCAAATTTAATATACGTATAGTTGTAATTTCAACCTATAGGTATTTGCTTGTCAATAGAAGTAACTATTGTTCGTTATTCTATAATTATATTTTCATGGGTTTGAACTTATGTATGAAATAGTGAAAGCCGCCAACCTTTCAATAATATAATTATTAAGTTGTTCATTTAATTCAATCCTTTACTTTACTATTAATAATTCCTATTTTTTATTGAATCTTCTATCCTATTTAGTTAATTATTTGGTTATTCAAGAAATATTAATATGAAAACCTATAATATCAATTAATATAATTATAATTATATTTTTGGCAATACCAACAATATAAGTATCTATATATTTAAATAACATAATTTATACATTAATTATATTTTTATATAACACCTATAACATAACTATTTGTTAATAGAATATATATATATATATATTCCTTTACTAGCAAGATTAATATCTATATTTATAATAAAATTATTTGGATATTAATTAGATTTATTAATGATCAATCTTAATTAATTAATAATTATTCTAAAATTTTAGTTATAATAATCTAAAAATATAGCCTAACACAATTACGATCATGATTAATATAATGATAATTAAAATGGATGTGACAATTATCCTTAAGGTTTCCTGTATCTGATGGTGAGGTGATCTTGTATCTGATCAAGGAATTCTACATGCTTCCTAATATAATGAGTTCATTATTGACTACAAAGGACTCTATGGACATCATCATTATCTTTCGGTTATGAAACCATAAGTTGGTGACCATCCTTTCATGGTTGAGAGTAGTTATGTTTGATTACTAGTGCAAATTTTTATTTGTTGACCCTTTCAATCATGGGGATTTGATGCTTGGTCTTGTAGTCAACTCAATGGAGTAAGGTTGAACCTTTTTCTTAATGATCATGGTTAAGATAATCGTTAGGCTAGATAAAGTGAAGCAAGGTTAGTTTGAATGCTTTAGTCGTAGTCTGCTACTACTTTAGGTATGGTTTTTAAGCCACCTTTAAAAGCTATCAACTTATAAAATGTTATCTTCTTGCCCTAAATTTTGCATAAGTAACCTCTTGTGAGGTTTTCAGCTTATTAGGCTTTTATCATTTTTTTAGACCTTAACTTTTACTTAAGGTTTTTAGCTCAATAGGTCACTTTAATTTTTATCTGAGCAATCTTTTGCAAGGTTTTTTTTATCTTAAATGAGCTTTTTTATTTATTTTCTTTTCTTTTCTTTTTTAGATCTAACTTTAGCAAAAACAAAGGCTCTTGACACCACCAATAAATTACCTATAGAGATATGGTCCTTAAAGTCATATGAGGAGAGGCTACACTTTTAATAAGGCATAAATGATGTCATTCAACAGTTGGGTCTAGTGGAGGAGCACCATCTTAGAGAATGAGGCCAAGTGGACCTATCCTTACTGAAACATATAATATGTGATAGAATGGATGTATATTGATTGTGTTCCATTATCTGGATTGAGAGCATGCACCTATTACAATCTTATTAAAGTTTATCATCAATATGGCTATCAATAAACTATCCCTCATTTGCTGTTGGAGTTTTAGGGAGGATGACTATTCACCTGCTTCTTGGAACATACTAACAAGACTTGGTTGCATCTGCCATCAGAGACTTTTAGCGCACACTCATCGTCCAATTCTTCATCTTTGTTGAAAGACTCTCTTGTCGCTTATGCATTGGAAGAAGTAGATTCAAAAAAGGAACTCTATTATAGTCCATCTTTTCTCAAATCTCCTTTAACAAAAGAAATTTTTGCTTAAAAATGAATACTTTCTATCTCATCTCAATCTAGCTAAGGCTTATCATGCCTATAGAGACTCCTAGAGTTGGATTAATCATAGATGATGAGTATAAGCTATGTGTCACTCTTAGGATTTCTATTCTATAAAGATGTTAGACAAAAAAAGTATATGCAATAAAAAATGAAAGTACATGCCTTGCATTTGTAATTTACATTGCTATAAGCTAAGTTTATGAACATGCATTCTATTTTCATTATATGAATTAAAACACTAGCTTGAAAGTGTTCAGATTAATACATAATGTTCAATATGCATTAAACCTAACTCATGTCATTAATTAGTCTCTTGTGAGATTTATCAGTTAACTATTTTAACTCTTATCTTTTACTTTTTAGCTCTAACTTTTACATGTACCATCCTGGTGAATTTTCAATTCATCGAGCATGCATTTTTCTCTTATGTCTTAACTTTTACATAAAAATACTCCAATACTTATTCAATCATCATGACCATGCACTTATAGATAAATAATTGAAATTTTCAAATAAAAGGCATCAATCTATATTGACATATCAAACCAACACACATATGAGTCATTCATAATTTATAATGATTATGAATAACCTACTAAATAATTCTCATTTCCACCTTATTATAAACATAATTTTACATAAAATTATCAAATAATTAATAAGCAATAGAAAACCACTACAATAATTTATTCTTAAGGCATTTACTTCTATATGAGTGTTTGCTTACTTATTAATTTCATTTATAAACTTAGTACTAGATAAGCATAAACACAACATTCATATCACTCACCATTGACTATGTATCAATAATTACTTAACCATAATTGCCAATATGAAGCATAAACTTTTATCAATATATCAAATTGACATGTTTAAGAGTTGTTCATAAACTTTTATAACTATAAGTATCTAATTTATTGGATAATTATCATTTTCATCATAATATAAAACATATTTCTAAATAAATCATCAAATGACTAATAAATGATAATTTATTCATTAATTAGTATTATATTTATCATTAAATAGGATTCCTCGTAATAAGCATTAATAAGTATTGATACATCAAACCAATATGCTTCTTGAGTGGTCATAACCTTTCATAAATATAAGAAAACTATTATGTTAGGCATTTATCATTTATATCTTGATGTAATAATATTTTAAAATAAAATCATCATGAGTAAGGCTTTCATCATAACCTAGAGTAAAATCTTATGATAGATGGCATTAGGGGTCCATTTGGAATTAAGAGCAGACTTCCTGAGGGACTCCCTCAAGGAATGATGTAAACCCATGAAAAGGTTGCAAAGTGGAGTCACCATCAAATAATTCTAAAAAATGGTTCAATTAATCTATTGCATAAGTGCTAGTTAAACCCTTCAAAGATAAATTTAAGTGATGAAAATCTATTCCTTTTAGATTTTCATAATACAATTTTATCATATTAAGTGTTTAATTATCTTAGGTAGGTATATTGGCATTCATAGGCATGAATAAAATCATATAACATAGCATAGTAATAGATATAACATGGTAATAATATGAAAAGTACAACAATAGATAATAAGCAAATGGCCCATGGAAAAGGAATAAAGAGACTAGGGTTACATGTTGAATAAAGCTAAATATACATGTGTAAGGAATAATGAATAAAAAAGAAGCCTATTTTATTATAAAAGAGCTTCAATAATATAAAAATAGATGTCAAGCAATGTCTCTTGAACTTAACTCAAGGAAAAGGAACAAAGATCTTAAGTAGCATAAGCCAAAGATGCATGAATGAAATGAACAAGAAATAAAATGCAACCAACATTCTTAAGTAAAAATGATGATGTAGAGACTATATTAGGTTCATTCAAGTTGTGAGAGAGCTTGAACTAATGATCAAAATCTATGTGATGAATCTCATTCATATCAAATGTAATTTAAATAAGCTATCATTGGTGAAAAACATGTTTAATAGGTAGAGAAAACATTAAAACATATTAAAGAGGACATGGCATAAAATAAGTAACACTTACATGAATGTCGATCTTCTTCAATCTTGTACATTAGAAAAGTTATAGTAAAACTTTTCAAATCCCCAACATAAAGGATCTCTAAACTATCCACAAAAGTAGAGAATTAGATTAGTAATCAAAATTATAAAATTCATTTCAGATACTAGTAGAAATAAAAATATAAGAGAAGGAGATAAGAGAAAGTCTTGAATCAAATCTAATGAGCTTGCTCTTGAAGGACTAAATTCTTTTGTTTGTGCTTGATTCAAATTTTTTTATTCTTTTCTCTAAAAGAACATGAGAAAGAAGAAGGAGAAAGAAAATTACGTTTCTATAAACCTAAAATCATATTTTAAATAACCTAATAGAGCTTGGGTGGCATTAGGGTTGACTGGACATTTTATGTGTTATAACATAAGCTAACTTAATCCAATTAGCATATGATATCTTTAACATATCCCAAAACCCTAATTAGGCATGCGATAATCACATGTTTATCCTTCTTCAGTCAAGTCATGGCATGTACACTATACATGAAAACTTATATCATGCATATCTAGAGTTTTACATATTAGAATTGCATGATGTTGGTATCAAATTAAGCTCTTTTCATGATCTATCTAATAAATATGAAAAATGCAAGCTAAATCATAACCTTGAAACAATATCTCATATTAAATTAACATATATTCTCTTTATTTATGATCCCCTAACTATTGTGTGTGACCTTTTGGGTTCTTGACATATTGACAATATATTATAATATTATTATATCTCATTCAATAACATTGTATGTAAGTCATGAGTGGTGTCTAATCACACATCATAACTACCCAAATATCAAGAGGTCATTAGTTTGACTACAACTCTTTTATATTAGATACTACTGCAATGAACTCCTTTCACCATCCATTATCTTATTTCGGTTTGATTATGAACTAATATCATCTTAATAAATTATCAAGCATGTTAAAACATGTCGTAAACTTTATGTTTCATGTACATAATCTTTATTCCCAAAATGCCACTATGAACTCATTCACTCCTAGGCATTCCATTCTGGCCAGAGATTGTAGAATCAAAGATTACTACATGCATCATTGAGGTAAAACTCTTATATTTAATATGGGATGATGAATCATTTATTTATATGCAAATATCTTCAACTATTTCATATTATACTTAACCTCCTAACTATGAATGCCTCCTCAGGAGGAATAAACCATAAGAGTCAAAGTATAATAATTCATAGTTAAGATAACCTTGATATCTCAAGTCAAATGATACTTGCACTATTGATATGAGTAAGATATGTATTTCATAGATGTAAATTAATAATCCATATGAAATCTTATTGACAAGGCCTCCAATGAACCAATATTATAATATTCACTCATATGTATACTTTAGACAACTCATGTTATAGTGAATGAGAATCACCCCTTAATGGAAGTATAACATGTATTGATTTATCTGCATTAATAATGTTCAATCTTATTAATACTATAATTATGGTAATTTAGATATTGAACATTTGCATACAATAAGAATCTCATATCATAAACTCTTTATGAGTTTCCCTTGTACTATTCTAATACCTTTGACTTCGTTATTTAGTTTAATGCCCTAAGTAAAATAAGTATATAAAATATTGCACTTAAATAATAAATAATACCTTTTATTGGTTAAATATTCAATTAAAAATAAAACGTGATGCTCTAAATCATGAAAATATCAAAAAACAATGAAAGAAAACTTCCAAAATCTCTTTAGAAAGTCATTTGAACTTGATTCACTTCCTAATTCACCTTTAATCATCTATAATTACATCAAAAATAAATTAATTAGAAGTATTCAAGATCTTTAAGCATCATTTGGAAACAAATCAACATCCAAATTTATCCTAATCACATCAAATGGTATTAGTCCTCAATTAAAATAAAATTTAATTGATAAATAAATAAAATTTATTTATTTTCAAGTAAAAATCAACTAAAAAATCATGATAATTGAATTAGAAGACTCTAACATCATCAATATTCAATTAAAGAAGATCCAGCATCCAAATTTAAAAGCTCAATCATATTAATTGCAAAGAAAAATCAAATTACAAATGGTATTTAACTTAAACATAAATTTTGAAGTCAAAATTAATCAAGTTAATCAAATTTTTTATCATTCTATATCATCCAGACTATTTTGAAGCCAGAAATGCTATTAGCATCTTTACTTTAATAGGAAATCAAGTGAATTTTGAATAAAAATTCAAGTTTCTAACAAAACTAGGTTGTTATAGGCTTATATACGTCATATGTACGCCTAAATTAAGATAAAATTATAATTTTAAGCAAAATCACGAATGAGATCATGAGAATAATAAAATTTATGATTGATATAGACCATGTAAAACTTTAAAATGGTCTTAATGATACTATTGCATTCAAATCTCAAGCGAAAATAATTAAAATCGTAAAACCCATCAATAAATCAAGAAAAAAGAAGAAAGGAGAATAAGAAAAAGCTTTACAATCAAATTTCCATGCTATTAAATAAAGGCTTTTTATTGGACAAAGCACATATATTAACCATGTAAACATAATAAAATTCTTTCCTTATTTTAACAATGATATTTGACTTATACAAATATACTTTAGCCATTACACAACATTCTTATCTTTATTAATAATCACATAGGCTTAATAAAGTCTTCTTTTTTAGCTAATTAGTATAATTTTTATTCCCTAGAAAATACATCTACAAATCACTAGTTTACTCAACCAATTCTTATACATAATCATTAATCATATATGATTCATTTATTGGAAATGAATGTTTATTGTGGTCTAGTGGTTGCTTTTTATGTTCCTAATTCAACCCTTATGCTATCATTTTTCATGCCATTGTAATTCATTTTATTAATATATTTTATTTAGTGACTTAATATTAGGCACATAATAATCCATTCCATTCCATTTACATGCATATTCCAATACTTCAATGATAATAAAACCATATAATTAATATATAGCAAAATTATTTAATTACTCATTAATCTCGTTAGATGTAGGATCATACTTTCTTCCTTGATTCAATTCAACTCAAACTTATGTCCTACATGAGCCATATATAAGTGTATAAACTTGCATACGTATATGATCAATCAATACCCCTAATTAAAAAATTTCCTTTTATATAACCAATGAAGACCACTTAGCGTACCTTTTTAATGAGTTATGTAAGTTTCAATTTAGCCAAATAATTAATTATGTATTCATGAACTACTCACTAAAGGTATGTTATACATTAAGTATTATAATTTCAATCCTTTGGAATCTAATTACACACACAATTTTATTTTCAAGTATTACATAACTTAGTCATCACGTTTATATATATATATATATATATATACATATAATTCTCTCATTCACAACACGTTCTAACATCTACACCCTACTAAACATGCTTTGATTAATTATGGATCATGTTATCATATGTATAACTTATAATGCTAGTAATTACAACTTGTCCCCTTATTATTTCATTCTTCTAAATCATTTTTATATATACATGTATAAAAAAATTATTAGGAATAAATTATTTTCCTCAACTTACTTAATCTCAATAATAATTAAGCTTAACTTTCTTGACGGATACTTAATTTCCTAGAAACCAAATTCTCCATACAAGGAGAGGTAAGTTTTTCTTCCTTAGCTAGTTTGTGTCATTCCATGCTTTAATCTTGCTACCCTTTAAGAATTTTATTATGGTTAACCATCTACCATCCACTTTAATTAAGCAAACTATCATCTTACAAATAATGGTTTTTATCTTTATGCATTTTAATTCTACACTTCCCCTAAGCATATCTTATCTCTATCTTTGATGTCCAACTTTTTATGCAAGAAATCAACAATGATGAATTATTGTTGACTTAAAATGAACTCATGTCCATCTTTTAAAATACTTCATGCAAGTTATATTTGAATATAACTCCACTTAACTTGTAAAATTCTTATTATGCATTAATTCTTTTAAATTGTATCATTTTATATCATTTAAACCATATTTTAAATCTCCATTTTTAACTTCATATACTATAGTTCCATCTAACTTAGCAATATATATATATATATATATATATATTTAATCTAATAGATTCTAATATAATGTAATTTATTTCTTATGACTTAATTATTATTTTAGTTATTTTTAACTGGTAGGATATTGATTATTTATAATTTATGCTTATGTTTATTCAATTTACAATCTATACTAATTATAATATTCATCTTCCTTTAAATACCTTATTCATTAAATAGTTACAACCATTTTCATCTCATATGATAATATATCATCGTTCTCTTAATTCATTATACACTGCCATTAAGTGGTTATCTAATACATGTAAATTAGTTTAAACATGATAAATAGTAATCATATAAGCATAGAAACCGATGCAAAAATGATGGATATAACAATATCATACATAATAATACCTCTCATTTCTTCTATAGTTTTACATAAGTATACATAATATCAATTAACTTTTATTGATATTTGCATGTTCATGTCATGCTTTCATCAATATAACTTAAAAAAGATCTTGCATTCAGATAAATATAATATAATATCATAAAACATTTACATTTCAATTTATAATGAATATCTCATGCTAACCATAAATCATTTTGTAACAAATATCATAAGCCTTGCATAGGCTATTTTACTTTATACTTTCCTTTATTATTTCATCTATTAAATGTATTTATACAATTGATAGTTATTAAGTATAAAGTTTTTTTCCTTATCTTCAATATTGTATTAGATAGGAGTTGTAGTTCCTCTTTTATATATACTTATTAAATATATAATCTCTAGTTATTACATATTTCATATAGATATGTGCATACATATTTATTTTAATATAAACATTAGATATATACAAAACATCTTATTTAAGCTACAATATGTACTGAAAATTTTAGATATGTCAAGTCATTGTACTTAGGCTCATGAGCATCCATTAACCACTTAATTAGCTTTTCTTTTCACATATTTAATACTGGGTTAAATTCATTAATGATTAATCCTTTGTAGTTAAAATGCATAATTGGTTTTATTCAAGACAAGTATGTGCATGTGAATACATAGTTGGTTAACTTACTTCCAAAGTTACATTGCACATTAGTTTCATCATGTGTTTATTCATATAAAACATTCTCGTGTATGGATAAACAACACATATGTGCATTGATAATTTGCTCATTCTACGCTTAACTCATTTAATTCACTACTTATGAAAGAGTACAATCTAAGATTTTTATGTTAAATGCATCCTTGTGTTTGTTAAATAATGCCAATCCCTTTTTTATTCATTCACATAAATGCATCCTTGTATTTGTTAAATAATGCTAATCTCCTTTTTTATTCATTTACAAAACACATGCCCAATTCATGAACACACATTCATAAATACATGTCCACTTCTTTTAGTCCCACGTAACTACAAATTCTTACATGTTTTACTGTCATTTAATCAATGCATTCAGAGATTTCATGGCTGAGACACACATTATTTTAGTAATTCACATGTTACCTAATGATCTATTAATCACATGAAATCAACCTCTTTTTATTTCTTTAATTTAAACCATAATTTCATGCATTCCAAGTTCATGATAGAAGCATTTATTATGCCTTATTGGCAAATTTTATAATCCTTTCCCCTTCCTTTTAAAGCTTATTTGACAACCATAAACTTTCTTTTTAATAATTTATTTATGAAATTATGATAAAATCAATTTTAATATCCATTATAAGGCAATGTAGTTAATTACCCCTTCTCCTTTTAATTCATTCAATTAAAGCACCCACTTCATTATTGTAGTCTAGGAATAATTAAATCTCTATTTAAATACTATCCTACCTTTTTAATTACAACCTTATTAAATTACAAACTTAACTTAGTCCATCCACCTAAATGTTTTAGCATCTTAATTTTAATTAGAATGAATATCTTTAATTTCTCTTACTAATCATGTTAAAATCCCAAAATGCACAATAATACAAAGCATAATTTATAGTGGTTCGGTACAATACTTTGCCTACATCTACTTCTCCTAAGTCTCAACTTAGGGTTCCACTAATCACTTCATAATTACAATAAAGAATTCTTCTCACAATAATTCAATCCCTAGTGTTTTCAAGGCTCACACTCAAACCTTTACAGTCACAATCAAATTGCAAGTAAGATTTAGTTTTTAGTAAAAGTAACTTACTTAAGAAAGCTTTTCTCAACTGTATACATGCTTCACAAAGAGAATAAATCTATTAGACAATAATAATCTTCAAATTAGATATGTTAGAAAGCTTTAAAAGCTTTTTGAAAAAGATGTGTACGGCTATACAGGATCTTGTATGCCCATACTGCTACCTAAAATGCAATACCAATTTGGGTAGTGGTTGTGTACTACAGTGCCACCCATTTGGCATGCCCGCATGAAACCTTTTACTAAATTTGGCATGTGGTATGACTAACCTATACGGTCATATGATCCAATGCATAAAATATAGTATGCTCATACCTGAATCGGTATGCCCGTACCAAGCAACATTTTTCAATTTGAACTAGAGAAAGCTGGTACAGCCAGCCATATGCCCGTTGTTGACCCTGACTTTTCACCCTAATGCAACCATGGGTCTTTATCGATTCGGCTCGATCTCAGTTCCCGATGTCAACCCCAATAGTGCATATAGGCCTGTTTGGTTCCCTCTAAGTGCTCTGGGTGTACAAAGTACATCGTACTTGGTAGGGCCTACCACGATGTTTAGCAGGGCCCACCATCCTTGTCAGCTTCCTCTAACTGTTTTGGACATGCAAAGCACATTCAATGCATAGCACTGCGCACACAACACTTAAGTAGAAAAATGTTTGGTGGGGCTCACATGTTGGTGGAACCCATATGCGGGCCCACAGGCGAGGCCCGCCTGGTAGGGCCCACATAAATAGAACATGCTGATAATGCCTTACAATGTCAAATAATGCTTATTTGACATGCAGAACACATAGCATACAAAATCCTACATTTTGGGCGTATAGCACTATATGCTCGAAATAGGATACTTGGTGGGGCCCACCACCCGGGGCCCACCTAACAAAGAGCCATTTTACACAGTGCTCTAATATGTCAAATGACGTTTATTTAATATATGAAATATGTTGTATTTCACCCATGCGAGGTGAAATATGCAAAAGAACTGAGTTTAGTGCATAGCACTATGCACATACTATGCAAGAAAAAAGGACGTTTGGTAGGGCCCACCTTCCGGACCAAATCTGGAAAACTTTTCATTACAAAATGTCTTGATATGTTAAATGACGCTTATTTGACATACGATGTGCATCCCGTTTTGCACGAGCGAGGCAAAACGAATAGGGGAAAAATGCTATGTGTGCGCACATATAGCACTATGTACGCGCACATATAATGAAAAATGACGTTTGGTCGGGAGCCTTCTCGGGACCAAATCGGATGTGTGCCATATTACACAATGTTTTGGCATATAAAATGACACTTCTTGGGCATGGGGTGCACATCCCGATGCAACTACAGTAGGCCCCACGCGACGGGTCAAAGGCAATGTGCTGCACACATCACCCTATGTGTGGCGCACATCCCATGATGTGTGGTGCACATAGCCTTTGAATTTTCAATTTTCGGATTGAAAATTACAATTTTGCCAAGCCCTAATTTCCCTATAAATATTAAGCTCGGGGTTCAGCAAAATTCACTCCAGATATTACTAAAAGCAAGCCAAAACTCTGCTAAAATTAATTCCTAATTAATTAAGCACTTAATTAATTAAATTGGTAGGATTTTTAGAGACCAACAAGCACTAGTTAAATCCCTAATCATGTTTGGAAAGAAGATCTTGAAGAAAACCTATTGCTCCAAGGTAATTTTTCAATTTTCTTCCACTTTTCTTATGGATTTTGCTAAAATTCTTCTATATTGGCTTGATTTTATGTTGATTGGCTTCAATCACATTTGTTTTTTATTATTAATATTGTTTTATAATCAAAACTACGCAGATCTAGCTTCAATCTGCCTAGATCCGAGCTAGATCTCATATTTTTGCAAAAATCCTCCATTCTGCTACTCTTTTTTGGGGAATGTGCTACGCACATAGCCCTATGTGTACCACACACAGCCTATGTGTTGCACACATAGGCCCCAAATTTTCCAGAAAATGCCAATTTTCTTCCATTCTTCTGTAGTTTTTCGCCCGATCTAGTTTTTCCAGCAATATTTGAGGCCTCTCTATGCCTCTCGTGTTCTGGATCTACCATATATTTCATAGATCTATAATATTTTTAACCTTAAATTTATTTTTCTTATGTTGGATGCAAATCCATGAAGCAAAAACACATTTTCAGCCTCTGATCTACCTAGATCTAAGCTAGATCTCAGGTTTTTGCTGAAAAACCTTATTTTCCCTCTATTTTCACTGCTATGTGCACCACACCTTCATCTATGTGCACCACACACAAACTATGTGTGGTGCACATAGACCCAAGAATTTCCAAAAAATTTGATTTTGCTCCAATTTTCACTCGTTTTCACTTCCAATCTAACTATTCCAGTGATGTTTGGGGCTTGTTCATGCTTCAAATGTTCTAGATCTATCAAATATTGTCCAGATCTAATTGATTTTAGCATTAAAATTAATTAATCAAGTTATTGCATAATTATTTATTTGGACTACAAAACAGAGGCCGATTCATGCTCAAAATGAGGTATTGTCCTCATTAAAGGTGCGTATTTTGATCTGTAGATCATTTTTATACTGATAAATTTTATTTTCTTATAGATTGGCCTTTGATGTGCACCACACATCATGGGATGTATGCAGCATATTGCCTATGTGTTGCGCACATCATACTATGTACGTGTGCATGTTCCTGGAAAAATTTTCAAAAAATTAGGTTTTTCAATCGTTTTTCAACCCGGTTTGATTTTTCCAGTAACATTTGATGCTTCACAGTAACTCAAGTGTATTGGATCTATCATAAATTAATTACATTTAATTAATTTTGGCCTCAAAATTGATTTACTACTATTAAATGCTGATTTAACTCGTTAAAATGTGATATTTGAAAGGATTGGATTCAAATTGGTTAAAGGCCTATCTCAAAATTATTCCAAGTGATGTTAGCATTCTCATTTGATTTTCCATGATCAAACAAAAATAATTTTACTTAAAATAATTTTATTTTTATTAATTTTCACGATCCGACTCATGTTAATTCATGTGATTGTTACCAAATAATTGCTGGATTTTGGCTCTTGGTTCATGCTTTCATATAGCATTGGACTAGTCAAATAAATCCTAAATTCATTTGCTACTAATGAATTTATTATGTTTGTTTTGCATATTTTTCATCATGCATTTTTAGCTCGTGCAACCCGAGGTGGAAAAATAGTCGAGGAGGAGTGGATGTTACGTAACATCCCAAATGCATTTTATATGCAGACATTCATGTAATAGGACAGAATTATTCATTGTTTTGTAATAATTCCCCCTAAAATCTCATGTGTATTCCCTATCTCCTTTGATCCCTTTCACCGACCTCTATATTTTTCATTCGTGGATGGTTATTATATTTGCCTAAGTATATATGCCATATCATGTCACATGCCATGTAACATGCCATAACACACACTTCTATGCCATGCCATGCATATGCTATGCCATAACATGCTGTATTTTGTATGCTTATACGTATAAATATGCCAATATAATCCAAATATGCCAATACGTAATACAATATGCGCAACTTGCCATGTCACCTTCTAATATGCCATGCCATGCCACGTCACATGTCATATCATATGCCATGACATATACCATGTTGAATACCTATTCATGTACGCATCACTATGCCATGTCATTATACACATATATTGTTATGTCATATCATGCATATGGTATGTCATTTGCCTTACACGCCATGCATATGTCATGTTATATGCTATCTCACATATCAATGCATATGGTATGTCATCCACTTCACATGTCATGCACATGATATGTCATGCATCATCTCACATGTCATGCATATGATATGTCATCCACTTCACATGCTATGCATATGTCATGTTATATACTATATCACATGTCATGCATATGATATGTCATGCATCATTTCACATGTCATGCATATGATATGCCATTCATTTCACATGTGATGCACATGATATGTTTTTCATCATTCCACATGCCATACATATGCTATGTCATTTATTTCGCATGTCATACATATGCCATGCCACTCACTTTATATACCACACATATACCATGCATTCTATAACGCCAAAAATGCTAACATATTACATTATATGTGCTATTTACCATGATTTTGTGCTTACATATCAGGCTAAGTTGCCATATCATGCATATGATATGTGATTCATCTTCACATGATGTGCATTTGCCATGTTATTTTATCAATATTTCACATGCCATGCATATACCATGCCATCCAAATGTCATATAGCCTTATATACCATTCTATATGTAACCTTGCAATGCTGAATCACATGTCACACTGTATGCTTACATTTACACTCGTATGCTTGCCTGCGTATGATAATTAATCTCAACTATAATGGTAAAATCAATCTTGGAAACTCATAGAAATAGATCTCCACCACACGAACCCAATCTTTGAAAGGTTTAACTAGCACTCATGCTATGGGTCGGTTGGACTAATCCGGAACCATCCGGTGGTGACTCCTTTGTGACTCTTTTGAGTCCGTATCATTCCCCAAGGTAGCCCCTTGGGAAGAGTGCACTTTTGCTCCAAGTGCGGTCCTCGATTTGTGAGCATCGCAAGCCTCGCTCTGGCAGAAATCGGCGCTCACACCCATACCGTGTAAAATACTAATATGGTATGCCCATACTTGAATATGTATGCCCGTACCACTCACATTTTTAACATTTTTATTTAAATTAACTTAAATTGATTTTGTAAAACACAAACATCAAAATAATGAGTCTAACAATCTCCACCTTTTTGATGTTACTAATCAATTTAAGTTTAATTTGTAAAATATGCTTAAATTAAGAAAATTTTTGAATTTAAAATTCTCCCCCTTTATTTTAGAATTTATGCAATTAATTTTAATTAAATTAACCAACAAAAAGGGAATAATAAACACATGCACACATGAGAAAATTAGATATCATAAATATCATAAATACTGGAGGAATACAATAAATATAATCTATTAAACTAATTAATTAATTGTCCTAAACATAATTAAATAAAATTAGAAATTCAACTAGCTAAAAAAAGAAACTAATTAATTTTCTTATCCCTAACTATATATCTCCCCCTTTGTCAATAGCAAAAAGCATCAAGGAGGGAGGAGGGATAAATGGATCAAGGAGTGAGCTGATAGAATGAAGAGTAGCAGCAGTAGAGGCCTGGAAATCTTGAAACTCTTATGTATGTTGTACAAGGTGCTGATCAATAGAATCAAAATGATGCTCGAACCTATCAAGTTTGGTGTTGAGCGTCATAAACTACTGTGTAATCAGATATATAACAGATGGTGGAGCAGCAGTATCAGTACTAGTAGAAGGAGTAACAGCAGTATCAGGAGTAGTAGCACTAGAAGAGGATCCACCCTTAGACTGTCTTTATCTTTTGTGGCTCGAAGCTGCCTATCATTTGGTATCATCGTAAGATGAACTGGTGTGTGCTCAAAGTGAGGCAAGAGTATCATCCTCGATGTACTCTGCATCCTCAGGAATGGGTACCTGCATGTTTTAATAGACATCAATTGCCTTAGCACCATACAATGCAATAGTATCTTTGGGAAGGCCTAATGCAAGAAGGTTAGGCTCTGCATCCTCAGGATCAAGTACTCATTGAGTTGGTTAGGCTCACTAAGTATCAAATGCTCAATGAAGGACATATCTAGATTAGGACCAGAGGGTCTAGGAGTTGGTGAATCAGAAGGGAAACCCTTCAAAGAATGATATATATGATAGATGTAAGGACTGAAAAGAATAGCTTAGCCAGACTGTTTCTAAACATCGACTTCAAGGAACATATCTTGAAGCCAATGGCCAGTTTGAATAGGAGAACCAGTGACCATAGAGTTAAGAAAAATAAGGTTAGGACTGATCATCGTATCATTCAACTCTGATCGCCCAACAATAAGATAGGTGATCAGTTGATGATAGTAGAAAAGAGAAGGGGATTTTAGACAGGAGGCTTTGAGCCTCAAAGAATGGAAAGGAGTATTGAGTGTGATATCCTTCCAGAGGACATTTCTGTCAAAGATAGCAGATTTAGCGTTTGCAATATTGTCAATAGGGAAATCAAAGATGGCATTAAACTTGGATTCTGTAAGTATGTAATTACACTAAAAGAATTTGAATGTATAAGTGTGAGAGATATCAAGTTTAAACATCTATAAAAACTTGAAAGACATAAAATCTAGGGATTTGTTATCTAAAAATGTAAAATTGAACCAGCCAACGTGAGCCAAAAATTGTCTAACATTAACCTTGAGTTTGACTATGCATAAAGTGGAAACACACATAAAATGAGAAAGAACGAAATGTTTCTAACTCAGAATGGCTTGACGAGAGTCGAAAGGAAGGAAATTAGGCCAGGGAGGAGTGTAACTCTCAAACTATACACGTTTATCCTTATCTCAAAGACAAGACAAAGAACCACCATGAGTACCATGCAAAATCATCTGGAAAAATTAGAGTTTTGAAAATTTTTCAAAATTTTGACAGAGTTTCGATAGAATTTTGAAGATTTCAAAAATTTAAAACATGACAAAATGCTATAATTTTCAATACACGACTTAATTACACTATAACAAACAAAAAACTCTAAAGGAGTATACTCAAAAAAATAAATAAAACTGAGAAAAATCATATAATAAGCCTAAAAGTAATTTTTAGTGAAAATAGTGCAAAATCGAATGAAAACCTGAGATTTTGAGTTGATTTGACCAAAAACTCAAAGAGGAAAGGAGAAATGATGAATTTTGAGTGAGATATGAGTGATTTTGGTGGATTTTGGCATGAAAATGATGGAAAAAAAGCCAGAGAAAAATTAAAGAGACAGTGAACGATGATGAGAGAAAAATTGAAAATTTTGGTTAAAATTAAGGTTTTTGAGTCATGTACAGGCTTACAGATCGTGTATGGCCATACCGGCTCACTAAAATTTGAATTTCTAAAAGAAAAAATACACGTAAGGGTGTACAGAACTGCGTACGATCATACCAAAATGATGCCTTTGATACATACGGGCATGATATTGGAGGCATACAACCGTACAAGAGCTACTACCAAAAATTGGATTTTCAAATGTCTAGGCATATGGGCGTACAAGATTGCGTATGACCATGCAAAAGCTACTAGAATTTTTGCTTTTTTTGAGCATACAAGAGTACTCCTTGGGATATACAACCATACATAACCTAATGCTAAAATGAGAATTTGGATTTAAAGAGTCGTATGGGCGTATGAGATCATGTATGGCTATACGGGCACTAAAATTGAATTTTTGAAGAGCATTTTTGAGATTTTTCTTGAAAGTTTTTTTAAGTTCAAAATACATTCCGACTTCAAAAATAATCCATCTATCATCCTTAACTCATGCTTAATGAAGTTTAAACATTCTTCACATAAAAGTTTTATGAAAATATCTACAAGTTGGTGAGTTGTATGAACAAATGCTAATACAATTTTCTTTTTTTGCATATTATAACACTAGAAATGATGCCTAATATTTAGATGCTTGCTCTTAAAATGTTGTATAGGATTCTCAGACAAGTTTATAGTACTAGTGTTATCATATTTCATAGATGTACATGACATACAAACATTGTAATCTCTTAACTATTGTTGAATCCATAATACTTGAGTACAATAACAACCATCAGAGATATACTCAGCTTCAGCAGTAGATAGAGAAATATAATTTTGCTTCTTGCTAAACCAAAAAATGAAATAATTCCCTAAAAAATGGCATGTTCTAGATGTACTTTTCCTATTTAACACATTTCCAGCAAAGTCAGCATCAGAAAAGGCAATCAAGTCAAAAAGAAATACTCTTAGGATACCACAAGCCATAATTCAAAGTACCAATCAAGTATTTGAAATTTTGTTTCATAACACTCAAGTGAGATTCCCTAGGTGATGCTTGAAAACAAGCACACATACACACAACAAACATAATATTTGGCCTAGAAGCAATTAGATATAGTAGACTACCTATCATACCTCTATACTTCTTTTGATCTACTTGTTTACCACTTTCATCCAATGAAAGCTTTATTGTAGTGCTCATGGGTATTTTGCTTACTTTAGCATCATCCATTCCAAATTTCTTCAACATTTATTGAGTATACTTGAATTGATTAATGAAGATTCCATCCTCACATTACTTGACTTAAAGGCCTAAAAAGTACTTTAATTCTCCCATCATGCTCATTTCAAATTCTTCCAACATACACTTAGAGAATTCCTTGCATGACTCTTCATTAATAGCACCAAATATAACACCATCAATATAAATTTGCATAAGTAAAATGTCACGCTTATAGTTCTTAATGAAGAGTGTTGTGTCTGCCTTACCTTTTTAAAAACCATGATCAATAAAAAATGAACTTAATTTATCATACCATGCTCTAGGAGCTTGTTTAAATCCATACAAGGCTTTAGTGGGTTTGAAAACATGATTTGGCAGGTTAAAATCTTCAAAACCAGAGAGTTGTTTAACATAGAGTTCTTCTTCAATAAAACCATTTAAAAAAGCACTTTTGACATCCATTTGAAACAATCTAAAATTCAGATGAGATGCATATACTAACAACATCCTAATTGCTTCTAATCTAGCTATGAGAGTGTTACATCCTCATTTTTAGCACATATGAAAATAATAATTCAAGTGATGAAAATTCTCTCTACACGATCAAAAATAAGGTGACGATGTGGAATTATGAAAAATTATGCATTTCGAGATGATAGTTCATAAATATTTTGATGATGATAAGAAATATTTATCAGGATCAAGAAATAATGATAAGTTCATAATAGATTAAATCGAATATGCATAATAAATTTAAGTGTGTTTTATTAAGTCGATCAATTAAATATATGTATATTGAAGTGTGATAATTTATGTATGCATGGAAATGCATGCAATTGAGGAAATAAGATGAATTATATTTATTTATTGATGTATGTATAATTTAATAATTAATTATGATTAAGGATCATATAAATTAATTATACATACTATATATATATGTGTATAATTATAAGTATAGAGATAAATAAGTTTAATGATTAATGGAGTGTATAAATAAAATAAAAGAGTATTAAATAAGTAAAAGGAAATAATATTTAAGTATTAATTAGACATTTGATGTAATGAATATTAAATAGTTTAATTTATTTATGTTATTAAAAAGAATTATGAAAATAAGATGATATATAAATATATGAAGGAAAATAAATAAATAATGACTATGTGGATATTATGTGAGTAGGATTTGAAAATAATTATATTTTAATTATTATTGGAGGATGTGTTAGTGGATGAATAAAATAATAAGAGTATTGGAAGTTGTAAAAAGGAGTATTGGAAGTGGTGTTAGTGGATGGAAAGAGAAAAATAAATTAGTATTTTATTAGTTAGTGGAAAAAGATGGAGGATTTGAATTATTAAAATATTGAGTATTATAGTATTATTTGAGTATAGAAATATGTATTGATGGATGATGATTGGAGGATTTGTAGTTGTATATGTATTAAAATATGTATTGGGGGGTATTAAGGGTATATTGGACTTTTTGTTGGAGTTGCCTTAAGTGAAGTGCCCTTTCCATACGAATTTGTCCCTTTTGAAATGCCTTAACACTTCATTTTTCACCTTGACCAAAAATCCCTCATCCATTATTCATTTATTTTTCTCTTTCTTACATTTTCCTCTTGGTTTCTTCTTTGTTCTTCATTATTCTTCATCCCAACAGCCCAAAAACCATACCCTTCTTCTTCTTTTCTCTTTATTTTTTATGAATAACATTACATCCATAAGAATGGCATGAGTTTGAGTCCATACAACTTCATTTTCATCTTATCTTCAAGGAGGGCTAAGTGTTCTTCTTCTTAGAAGTCAAAAACAGCAAGTTTTCTTCTTCTTTCCATGGGTTTTTAAAGAAATTGAAGCTATTTCTTCAAGATTACAGAATATTATTTTGATTTTCTTCTTCTTAAAGGGTTGGCTGAACCATCTTCTACCTCTTTTTCAAAGTGTAAGATCAAATCCACTAAATCCTTGAGTTCTTTGAAAAAAATGAAATCTATATGATGTTTAATCTTTGTTTTTCCTGATGGATCTTGTTTAAAGGGTACATGCATGTGGTTTTTGAGTAGTGCATAAGGTTCAAGGAAGTAAATGATGAGTTGATGATTAGATCCTTAAGGATTTGATCAAAAAACAAAGAAAAGATCAAGTTTTGGTCCTTTCTAGTTAAATTTCTTTAAGGTGAGCTTAGTTTGATATTGGATCTTAAAAATCCATGCGTTTTTTAGTATGTTATATTTTGGCAGAATTATTTTAGGTATAATCTTGTTATGGCAGAATGTTTTAGAGGTGGATTAGTAGTTTTAACTTTTGATTTGTTAGATTAGTTGAATTAGTATATAATTATTTAAATGAGTTAATTTATTTATATCGTGTTATGTTTTATAGTAAATGATTCATGATGAAATATTGATGATGGATTATTATGTCATGGTCTTTTAATTAATGTCAATGAATATATGTTATGGATGCTATATAAAATGGATGATGAATGATACATTATTATAGAGCTTATATATATTCATCATAGCATCATATCTTAAAGTATACATATCATGTCATGAAACATCAGCTGACATATTTACAATCATGACATGACATGGAGAAATAAGGAAAAAGGAAAATCAGCAAAAAGGGAGGAAATGATAAATGAAAAGGGTACTCGGGCATTATGAAATGAATTCCTATGGGAAATGAATGAAAAGAAAAATAAAATGAAAGCAATGAAATAAATGTGAAATGGCTTCTAGTTTGTTGAACCCCAGAAATGATATGAACTGTAAGACCTAGTACTAAGAGTGCATATGATATGAATGGCCCAGTATGTGAAAGGGGTAATTTTTATGAAATGAATTGATACAAGAAAATAAAAGGAAGAATGCATGACACGAATGCATTCTCACAAACAACATTTCTCATTCATGGATTATGAAAGTTCAGTGAATGATATGATGAAAGTGCTATAAAAGTACATGAATAAATGATATATAAACATGATGATAGAGTGATGAATGTATCTTAATTGTGTTCTCATGGGTATTGCATTAAGTAATGAATTATGATATTGTATGATGGATTATGTAATGAATGCTTTATAATTAGTTACCATCATACCTGATGCAATGGACTTAGTTATATAATAGAAGATTATGGAATACAGTTATTGGAAATTATACTCATAAACAATCATAATATAATCAAAGTATAATGTCATTCATTGTTGTTAATTATGCTGGATGCTATTAGAGAAAATAATTAATATTATTAATTATGTCATGAATTGTTTATAGAGGGAATACATGATAAAGTGAAAGATGGTATTTATGAATACTTGTAGGATTTTATTATATTATTAAATGTTTATGGAAGTGATGATGTTGGTTTTATACATATGTTAAGTAATTTTAGATTATTGTGAAAATTATGGTGGAATGATGATATATGATATTAACTTTTAAATGATGATAATATGATGAAATGATGTTTTTAGAAATTATTGACATATGAATTATTTCTATAAATAACAATGATATACTGAAGAAATGATAATATGATACAGACGAGTTGATGATTACAATATGAACATTTTATGGAAATGTTTAAATGAAATGAAATAGTGGATATGGCTATATGATAAATTTGAAATATTCAGAAAAGGTAGTTTATATGATTATATGGTAAAGTTATATTTATGATGAATTGGAATACAAGATTTATTACTATATATGTCATACATAAGATTATATTTTCTATGTTATGTTTTAAGCACCATTGAGTGAAATACTCAGTGTTCGTCATTTGATGGACGTAGGTTATTAGATGGATGGAACACACTGATCCCAAAGTACCAGTTTAGTAGAACTCACTCTGATGGCAAGGACTTGAACTAGTTTAAAGTTTGTAAATAATTTTATCAAACAATTAAAGTGATGTTTAAGGCAGTAAATGTAATATGTAATGTGAGCTATTATTATCTCCACAATTTAAAACATAGTAAGTATTTTACTTAAAAATAAAATTTCACGTCCTTTGTAAAGTAATCAGTGGTTTCCATTTGATGGAGATTATTGATTATTTTACGGGAGCACGTCGCACCACAGAAGGTATGACACAGAGCAAAAGTTTCATCATAGTCTATGCCTTCATCTTGACTACACTTTGTGCTACTAATCTAGCCTTATTTCTAGTTATAGCACCATCCACATCTAACTTATTTCCAAACACCCACCTAGTACCAATAACAGAAGCATTCATACGCTTAGGCACTAAAGTTTGTACTTTGTTCCTTTTGAATTGGTTAAGTTCTTCTTGCATAGAAATAACCTAATTTTCATCATTTAAGGCTTCACTAATGTTCTTTGGTTTTATATAGGATATAAATGCAAAATTGTTATGAATATCTTTAAAATGAGAATGAGTGGTTACCCCTTTAGATGTTTCACCTATGATTTGCTCCTTGGAGTGCCCCTTTTGAAATTACCAATCTTTTGGAAGATTATACAAAATTTAAGTAGTAGTAAGGTGAGGAGGAAGCTCATTGTTTTCTTCCTTTTCAACATCGTTTAGGATCACTTCTTATTATTGGTTCTCATGTTCTTTTTCTTGTTTTATTAGGATACCTTATCCTTTAGGAATTTGATTTTGAGAAGTTCAACTACGTGTTCATTTTTCTCGAGATCACCAATATTCTTAAAGCTTGCATGTCCAAGCCTTCTATGCCATTGCCATAAATCCTCACTTATTTAAACAAAACACTTAACATTTTTATTAGTGAAAGAATCTAATCAATTACATAAATATTTTCAATTCTTTCACCTTGAAATATTAACTTGTCATCACATATCCTATAAATAAAGTAACCTTTTGGATCAAAGATAACTTTGTAACCATTGTCATAAAGTTGGCTTATACTTAACAAATTATGCTTCAATCCTTCAACTAATAAAACCTTATTAACAGAAAAATTGGATTCCTTACCAACTTTACTAATGTCAATCACTTTGCCTTTAACATTGTCTCTAAATGTGACATTACCACCATCCCAATTCTCTAGATGAGAAAATAAGCTTTCATTCCTAGTCATATGTCTAGAGCATCCATTATCAAGATACCATTTGTTCATATTTATTTTAGATCTCAAGCATACCTAGCAAATAAATACAATTTCTTTGTTTTAGGTACCTAAATGTATTTGGTTCCTTAGGGGTTAGAAACAAGTACATCACTACAACTCCAATGCATTTTCCTAATATAGCATCTATTGGTTGTATGTCCCTTTTTATTGCAATAATGACACATAGCATTCTTAAACCTTGAATGACAATATGCACTTTTCTTAATGTTGGATAAATGACAATGACTTATTTTACATGAGCATGCACATTTATGTCTTTTGTCATGATTTTTATTAAGTCTAGTGGGATGAAATATTTGAACACCTTTGTTCTTACATTTCACTTCATCATCCTTTGAAGATGATGCCTTTAAAAATATAGTTCCTTTAGAAGAGTATGAGGAGCTCTGATTAAAACCATTACCTTCTCTATCACCTTTAAGCGTTTGACATTTTAAAATAGAATCAATTTTAACACCTCTATTTCAAATTTTGAAAGGTTTTCTTTAAGCAAATCTTTTTCTTTTGAAAGTTGCTTAATTTGATTTTTCCAATTTTCATTGTCCCTTTTTAAAACTTCATTTTCTTTCTCAAAAGTTTCATCCTTGGTTTTGAAAGAAGTAAGTTCATCAATTAAAGAATTTAAATCCTTGTTTTCTTTTGACAAATTTGCTAACTTAGTTTTGAAAAACTTATTTTTACTAGCTAATTACTCATACTTCTCTAAGAGTGTTTTTAAAGAACCTTCTTCATCATCTATATCATCATTATAATAAGATTGTGAGGAAGTAATCACCTCATTCTTATCATCATCCATGATTGCCATGAAGTAAAGATTGGTTGTGCTTTCATCACCGGATGCCCTATTTGATTTACTGTTATCATCCCAAGTTGCTTTCAATACCTTCTTTGTTAATGGCTTGAATTGCTTCTTGAGCTTTGGACATTTGCTTCTCATGAGTCCTGGTTTGTTGCACTCAAAGCAAGTGACATGATTTCTCTTGAATGCATCTTTTCTGCCTTAATCTTTCTATGCTTTAAATGGCTTTTTAAAGTCCTTCTCATATTTCTTCTTTTTCATAAAAACATTTTTCACTCTTTTTGAGAGAAGACCAACTTTATCATCAATATCTCCTTCACTTATGGAAGCTACATCCTTTTATTTAGAAGCTTTAAGTGTTATTCCTCTTCATTTATCTTCCTCAACTCCTTGCTTGAGAGTAATCTCATATGTAAGGAGCTTTTTGAGTAGTATATCAGTTGATAAAATTGACAAGCCCTTTGCTTCTTCGATTAAGGTGACTCTAGCTTTCTAATCCTTCTTTGGAAGTACTCGTAGGATTTTATTGTTGATGTCCTTTTTTAAATATATCTTTCCCAACTTCATCAACCCATTTGTGATTACTATAAGATGGTTGTACATCTTTGAAATGCTCTCATTCACCTTCATAGTGAATAACTCATATTGATGAGTTAGAAGTTACACTTTCTTAGTTCTGACTTGGTTGGTTCCTTCATGGTGTGTCTCCAAGGCACCCCATATTTGCTTAGCCATTACACAATGCAAAACATATTTATATTCTTCATGACTAATTGCATTAATATAGTATGTTCATTGCCTTCTTATTCTGGCATTTGCCTTCAGCTCTTCTTTAGTCCAAGTTACCTTGGGCTTGAGAGTTATGACACCCTCATTTATTATAATTGGAGGAGAAAAATCACATTCAATCAAATCGAACAAATCCACTCCATCACTTTCCAAGAAAACTTCCATTCTATGCTTCGAATACGGGTAATTCATTCCATCAAATAAGGGTGGTATAGTGTAAGATTGACTCTCAATACCTTGAGTTGCCATTGATCTTTAGCTCTAAAACATTAATTCTAATCAACAAATGAGCACCACTGATCGGTTGTCACTTCTGTCAAATTAATTCCTTACTACCCGCACGTAGGAACTATGATTTTTGTAGCAATGGAAGTAAGGGTCGAATCCCACAAAGATGATTTCAACTTCCTTAATTCTTTGCGTTTAAAATAAACAAAGTGAATCGGAAAGTAATTAAGCAAATGAAGAAAGAAATAAAATAAATTTGAGAAAATCAATAATAAGTAATTCTCCCAACTGAAAGCATCAAGTATTCATTAATTGAATATGATCACGGATTCATTAATAGCCTAAATGAGTTACCATTGATCTTTAGCTCTAGAACATTAATTTTAATCAGCAAATGAGCACCACTGATTGGTTGTTGCTTCCGTCAAATTAATTCCTTACTACTCGTACATAGGAACTATGATTTTGTAGTAGTGGAAGTAAAGGTCAAATCCCACTGAGATGGTTTCAACTTCCTTATTTGCATTTAAAATAAACGAAGTGAATCGGAAAGTAATTAAGCAAATGAAGAAAGAAATAAAATAAATTTGAGAAAATCAATAATAAGTAATTCTCTCAACCGAAAGTATCAAGTATTCATTAATTGAATATGGTCATGAATTCATTAATAGTCCAAAGGCAATAATGGCACTAAGCCGATTATAGTTTGTCGAGCCAGTCTTGCATGCCCCAATCTTCTCTTATTTGTAAGACGCCATGAAACAAGCTCTATGAAATGCCTCTCTAATCCTGTGATAAACACAGTGGAATAAGATTCTCACAAGTCATCCCGAAATTGCATTAGGAATTAGGAAGACCCAACTCTAGTTAACAGTTATGACACAACATCCCTTGTTTTCAAACTAGATCCTTAAACCCACAGGAAATATCATCACATGTCATAACAAGGATTGCATCTTGCTTTACGACTTTAGCAAGTCGAGTGACTTTTCCGTATCAAACAACCCACTTAGCTATATGCAAGAACTTAGAGACATGCAACATGCCTTATTTACATGCACTAAGAACAACAATGGTTCTATGAGATTCAGAGTTAAAGATAATAGTGTTTTGCCAATGGAATTAGGATCATTTAGATCTCACATAATCATTAATAAATAACTTGAATTACTTCCAATTGAGAAAAACAAGTCACCTAGCCTTGCATCATTGGCGACATAAAACATAAAATAAAAATAAATGAAAGAAAGTAAAATCTGGAATTAAAATAAAAAGAACGAAAAAATCAATTATTTTCTGGCAAAATAAAATCTGAACTAAAATGAGTAACCCCTTCTACATAGGAACACCTTCCTATTTATAGAAGGAAAATAAAATAATAAAACTAATAAAAATAAATAATTATTAATCGTAATCATTAGATAAAAGAGTTTGAATGTTTCCTAATCACTTTTCCGTCCAGCTATAGAAGTTTAAGTCTAGGCAAAACTCATCCTTGTCCGACTCTTCAAAATTGACCAAGTGTTATCATTTTGATGTCTCTTATACCCGCAAGCCTTATCAACATTTAGCTCGCAAGAGTTGGTATTTGTCTCAATTTCTTCTTCTTTCAGCACTCTAAAATGCAGCTTTGTCAGATTGTTTTGTCCAATCTTATGCCGGCAAGCGGTGTCCCAAAACTCCAAAATCTAAATAAGCTTTAAAATCTCCCATTTAAGCACATTTTCTTAAAATGCATCATTTTGACCTACAAAATACAAAATATACACAAGTCAACCGTTATAACAACTAAACTATACTATAATAGGTAGTTTGTGAGCATAAAACATGATGTTTTGAAGCTCGATCAACCACACTTTGATACCAAATGAAATCCTAGAATGCACAGCAATATAAGGCACAATTTATAGTGGTTCGGCACAACACTTTGCCTACATCCACTTCTCCTAAGTCTCAACTTAAGGTTCTACTAATCACTTCATAATTACAACAAAGAATTCTTCTCACCAGAATTCAATCCTTAGCTTTTTCAAGGCTCACACTCAAACCTTTACAATATTCAACTCCAAATTACAATAATAATGCCCTAGCATTAATCACACACCAACCTAAGATTATAAATAAAAGCTTAGGGTTGTGAAAGAGTGAGAAAGAGAGAGATAGAATCAAATTGCAAGTAAGATTTAGTTTCTAGCAAAAGTAACTTACTTGAGAAAGCTTTTCTCAGTTGTATATATGCTTCATAAAGAGAATAGATCCATTAGACATCAATGATCTTCAAAATAGATCTGTTAGAAAGCTTTAAAATCTTTTTATAAAAGATTCGTATTGCCGTACACGATCCCGTACTCCCGTTCTGCTACCTAAAATGCAATACCAATTTAGGCAGTGGTTGTGGTATGACCATACCACCCACTTGGTATGCCCGCACGAAACCTTCTGCCAAATTTAGCATATGGTACTACCAGCCTGTGCAATCGTACGATCCAATACATAAAATATAGTACGTCCATACCCGAATCGGTATGCCCATACCAAGCAATATTTTGCAATTTAAACTAGAGAAAGCTGATATGACCAGTCGTATGCCCATATCGTGTAAAATATTAATGTGGTACACCCATACCTGAACATGTATGCCTGTACCACTCACATTTTTCAACGTTTTTATTTAAATTAACTTGAATTAATTTTGTAAAACACAAACATCAAAATAATGAGTCTAACACATGTTAACTGTCACGCCCTACCGTAACATGCTCCCGTAGAATAATTAATGATCCCCAATACGTAGAAACCACTAATTACTCTACAAGGGATTTCTATGAATTTTTTTTTTATTCTAATTGGTGTTTACCTGTTTATAAACTAACGGTTCGTCGTACTAGTTCTTTGCGGAAGACTTAGTCCCTGCGTTACAATTTTAAACTTTCT
>CANYBF013120943.1:0-14703 GCA_948192965.1 Dalechampia spathulata | reverse complement strand
AATATTTTACATAAGGTACAATTAATTCTAGGGATGAACGTATGAAACTAACCGATTTACCTCATTAATTACTTCAGTTAAATCTTAAGGCAATGTTTATGTGTAATAAATTTTCTTTCCAGAAATCCATTACCTATTGAACATAGACCTACAGAATACTTTCGTGATCATAAAGTCTAATTCAACGATGAACCCAAATCCACATTTTAGCTTCCCAATATCAACTCCTATGTCTAGGTAATTAATAATTAGGTATCTCCATGTATGATTGGTTAATTTAATTCTTCTTTCAAAGCAATTAAAATAACTATGTAACATTCGATTGAAGAAACTGGCCATCATTCCATTAACCAAATATATTAAAGATATCAATACCACATGGAAACAATAAGATCAACTGATTAATTAACAGAAACGAACTAATAGTTTCATATCATTCATCCCTAATTCTAAATTAGGGCATTAAGGAAAAGACCAAAATAATAGAATAGATAATAATGTAAACGTCACAACCATGATTCAATTCAGACAAAAAGCAAAAGGAAGAAAAGAGATAACGCTAATTTAATGAACTCGAGAATTAAAATTCTTCAGCTGCTCCGAGCTTCAGACCTTCTAACTCACCCAATCCGGCTTCTAGACATAACTCTCCCTCAACTCACGTATATCTCTCTGTTAACTACCCTCCTAATCCTCCCCATCCAATCTATGATCTAACGGTCAAGAAAAGAAAAGGAAAAATAAGCTAAATTGTCGTACACGGGTCGTGTAAGGCTCGTAGGAGTTGAAATGAGGGGGAATAGTGGAGGGCCGAACCATCCACGAGTTGTGTGAGGTGTCCATGACTTGTGTGCAACTCGTAGGGATTAATGAAAGTGGAAAAAAAATGGGTGGCGAGTCATACACAACTCGTGTGTTCCATCCATGAGTCGTGTATGACTCGTGTGTAGCAATGTGAGGAAAAAAATGGAAAGAACGAGACCTACATGAGTCGTGTAGGTCACACACGAGTCGTGTAGGACTCGTGTGATATATATAAATCCTAAAAAGATTAATACTTGTTAGAAGAGCTTTTAATCTCTTGTTCTTAGTTTTTCTCTCTTCACTCCCCCAAAACCCTAATTTTCTCACTAGATAATCCAATGCCCCCTTTCTCTCCCTCAACTCACGTATATCTCTCTGTTAACTGCCCTCCTAATCCTCCCCATCCAATCCATGATCTAACGGTCAAGAAAAGAAAAGGAAAAACAAGCTAAATTGTCATACATGGGTCGTGTAAGGCTCGTAGGAGTTGAAATGAGGGGGAATAGTGGAGGGCCAAACCATCCACGAGTCATGTGAGGTGTCCATGACTCGTGTGTAACTCGTAGGGATTAATGAAAGTGGAAAAAAAATGGGTACCGAGTCATACACAACTCGTGTGTTCCATCCATGAGTCGTGTATGACTCGTGTGTAGCAATGTGAGGAAAAAAATGGAAAGGATGAGACCTACATGAGTCGTGTAGGTCATACACGAGTCGTGTAGGACTCGTGTGACATAGATAAATCCTAAAAAACTAAACCAAATTAAGAAACTAAGCTTCTAATACCTAAAATTAACAAACAATTACAAAATGGCATCTAGAAAACTTAATCTATACAACCAATTCTAATTACATTAAGCTAATTTTAAAGTAATGTAAACTATTCTATAGAAACCATACAAATTATGAATGAAAAAGGATAAATATGGTCTAAATATGTGAATGATGCATGCTATGTAGAATATGATGCTACTATATGCAAATTACCATGTAATATGTTGTTAAACCTACTGAAAATGAATGAAAGCATGGTTAAAATAGTTACTTAGGAATGAAGAAATATATTGATAATGCAAGTTATCAGGTTGTAATCTATTTCATTATGATATTTTTTTACTTATTTCAATTCTTAGTTATGATTTGACAATAATTTCTAGGAATTGAATGATATTTGAACATGTTTAATTCCTTTTTATTAGTAATTTATTTACCTTTTTTCATGTTCTTAAGTTGTGATTCAATGTCAATAATGTTTGATTGTTAGAATGGATCATTTTAACATGAAAACATTGAACTAGTTCTGTTAATCACTTTGAAAGAAGGTTTACCTTAATCGTACAAACTTAGGAACATCAATTTGTAACTGTCTAGACATAAAAATTAATTAATTTAGAGGCATAAAATATAGAAGTTGAACTTAATCACTGAAGTTAACCTTGTAGTCACGAAAGTAAGGTGTTAGCTTATGTTTAGTAGATAAAATATTCTTTTGAAAGAAAGAACTTTACATTTAAACATTCCTTTGAAGTTGATAATTAACTTATTAATGGAAGGTTTTATTTGTATCCATATTTCTTCATCCCTATGATTAATTGTATATTATGTATACTATATTAATTGGTTAATAATTTAGTTAATTTAATAAAATTTATCTTATATTTGTATGTTGAATTTGCTTAAATAATCGATAAAATCAATAGCTACTACTTAATCATTGTTGATCTTAGGTCACAGAGAATGATACCCTTAAACTGTACTCGCGATCCATACTCTTACGATCTTATAATTATCAAATAAAGATTATAAATTTAAAATTTGTTAATTTATTATGCATGTTTGATAAATTTCTTATTTATAAAGTTGAGTAAAAAATACAATATAAATTCTTTTATCTATTAATTTTAGTTAAATAATTATTAATCAAACCGATTGAATATTATTTTCATTGCTTAGATCATATTAAATTAATTAAATTTTTTTAATAGATTAAAAGATTAATAATATTATGAAATTTTCGATAATGCCCGCCCCTAATCCCAATCTTAAATTACTTCCACGTAATTTCAAAGAGTTTTCTTTCATATTCTCATTTTATCGAACCCCCCAGAAAATAGGTGCGAAGTCCAATTGAATCCTCATGCGAAAATGCCCTCTACGCTTGACAAGCATCTCCATCTTCAAAACCCTAACAATTATCAGCAGCAAACGCTTCTCTCTAAACGGTTTTTCTATGCGTTTTGGCTCTTCACTTGGAAGAGTTGAAACGCTAAGCAATAATTATGATCTCTGTATCGAAAATAAACCTGGTTCATCTCCGATATGTGATGAAATTTTCAATTCACCTTCCATTATTGGCTCTTTTAAGGTCGGTGATTCAACTTTTTATTCCCTCATTGAAAACCATACAAAATCCGGTGATTTCTGCTCATTAGAGAAGGTTTTGAATCGTATGAGACTCGAAAATAGGGTCTTTTTAGAGAAGAGTTTCATTGTTATATTTAGAGCTTATGGGAATGCTCGTTTACCTGATAAAGCTATTGATTTGTTTTACAGAATGAGTTGTGAGTTTCAGTGTAAGCAGACTGTTAAGTCTTTTAATTCAGTTCTCAATGTTATGATACAGGCTGGTTTGTATGATCGTTCCTTGGAGTTTTTTAATCGTGTTGTTATCTCTAAAAATTTGAATATATTGCCTAATGTTCTTAGTTTTAATTTGATCATCAAGTCTATGTGTAAATTGGGATTAGTTGACAATGCGATTGAGGTTTTTCGAGAAATGCCAGTCAAGAAATGTGTTCCGGATGCCTATACTTATTGTACATTGATGGATGGCCTTTGCAAAGTGGATAGGATTGATGAGGCCGTCTCATTACTGGATGAGATGCAGATTGAGGGGTGTTTTCCTAGCCCTGTTACTTTTAATGTGTTGATTAATGGATTGTGTAAGAAGGGTGATTTAACACGTGTGACAAAGCTCGTCGACAATATGTTCCTTAAAGGTTGTTTTCCTAATGAAGTAACTTATAATACACTTATACATGGTTTGTGTTCAAAGGGGAAGTTGGATAAGGCACTTTGTCTTTTGGATCGGATGGTGTCTAGTAAATGTGTACCAAATGAAGTCACATATGGGACAATCATCAATGGACTTGTTAAGCATCAAAGAGCTCTTGATGGTGTTCGTGTACTGGATTTAATGGTAGAAAGAGGGTATAGGGCAAATGAATATGTATATTCAGTACTAGTTAGTGGGTTATTTAAGGAGAGAAATTCTGAAGAAGCAATGAAATTGTTTAGGGAGTCAATAGGTAAAGGATGCAAATGCAACACTGTTCTATATAGTGCTCTTATAAATGGATTGTGTCGAGATGGAAAGCCAGACGAAGCAATGAAAATTCTCTCTGACATGACTAGTAAGGGTTGCATGCCTAACGAGTTCACATTTAGCTCCTTGATGAGGGGATTCTTTGAGGTGGGTAACAGCCAGAAAGCAGTTGAAGTGTGGATGGAAATGGAGAAAAGCAATTGTGTACAGAATGAGGTGTGTTATAGTGTACTCATTGATGGGCTATGCAAGGATGGAAAAATCAAAGAGGCTACAATGGTGTGGGCTAAAATGTTGGCAACTGGATGTAGACCTGACGTTGTGGCTTATAGTTCAATGATTCACGGCCTTTGCAATGCTGGTTTAATAGAAGATGCACTGAAACATTACAACGAGATGCTTTGCCTAGGACCTGGTTCTCAACCAGATGTGATCACGTACAATATACTTCTCAATGCTTTATGCATGCAGAATAGCATCTCTCATGCCATTGATCTTTTAAATAGTATGCTAGATCGGGGATGTGATCCTGATTTGGTGACATGCAACATATTTCTTAGAATGTTAAGAGAAAAGCTAGACCCACCTCAAGATGGAGGGGAGTTCCTAGATGAGCTTGTAGTTCGCTTGTTAAAGAGGCAACGGAATTTGGGTGCTTCTAAGATTGTTGAAGTGATGTTACACAAGTCTCTATTACCAAAGGCCTCTACTTGGGCAAGAGTTGTTCGAGAGCTATGTAATCCTAAGAAGATTCGGACAATCATTGAGAAATGTTGGAGCAACCTATTTTACTGATTATTTGGGTGTGTATATTTGTTATGTACTTTCACTGTATTCCTTAAAACATCTAATCACAGGATTCCATTCAATGTCCCCGCACATATGTTTGCTTGCATGCTTATTTGGTCACTGTTTTTATATATGTTTGCATGCTTCTTATGTAAAGTTATGTATATATACATGCGAAAGATTCAGGTATGTAGCTTTGTTGTCATCATGCATTATTTCATATAAATAAAATGAACATTTGGCAAATAATGTTAACCACTTCCATGAGAAATTTGATTTGATATCGTTCTTTTCTTCTATTAAAACAAACAGAGACAGACTCAGAATATTCTTTGAATGCCTTTTTGAATATTTCTTGATTTCCCATTTGATCACAAAGGTGAGAGATCAATAATCATCTGCTGTCTGTTTAATTCTAGGATTCCATGTAATGTGGCTGTCCATGTTTATGCTGGCATACTTGTTACATTCATATATGTGTTTGTGCATATATGTAGTTCTCGAGTCTTGTCATTGCACGTACCTGCATATAAATAATATGCATATTTGAGCCATTGTATTGTTATGCCTTAAATGCTATGATAAATGGGATTGCAGGTGAACCTCACTTGGAAAGAACTCTTGTTTTTTAAACTTACGGAGCTATCCTAATTGAGCAGTCCAGTTTATGTTCTTTTCAGTCCTTTTTTCCTAATTGAGCTGTCCAGTTTATGTTCTTTTGAGTCCTTTTTTTCCTAATTGAGCAGTTCAGTTTATGTTTTTGTCAATCATGGATCCGGAAAATTTAACATACATTCCAATTCGTGTCCTTTTTTTAACAATAAATGAATATCTAGAAATGGACGTACACATTGTCAGAATATGGGGCTTGAAAGTTGCTAAATTAGGGACAAATACAGGATAAAGATTTCATTTCATGAAAGCCAACTCTGTTAATCAGTGCATTTGTGGACAAAACATCAGCATCTTGGTTCTTGGGTTCTTTTTCCATTTAAATCAGTAGTATAGGAAGGTCCCAACCATAAAGTGATGTTATTTTATATGCAGGTCATCTGTTTTTTTCCAGAATAAACATGTTCTGTATATTTTCGTTGGATATTGTTTTTTCTTTTCTATTGAACTACTTGTAGCAAGTTGTTGGAAAAATTCTGATGTGATTCAGATTTTACTGTTAGAAACCATCTTAATAGTAACGCTTCAATGTCCTCTCTGCCAGATAATCGCCCTTCAATCTAGATGTTGTGGCTTCTGTTGCTAATTGGGAATATCAAAGGCTGCATGAAGATGATCAGTGGGAACAACCAACTCTACGAAGTGCATGGTTTGTCTCACATAATATCTCCTTGCCTGCAGTGCAACAGCCATCATCATGCAGAGAAACAGAGTTCTCAGAGAGTTCCAGGCTTAACAATATCTCAATGAGAGCAGTTGAAATGGAGACCAAAATTGTGGCTTTCTTTCTGCGTTTCGGTTTTTGGATGTACTACAAGAGCAAGAGAAGCAATCATAAGAGTACCAAACGTTAAATCCCCCAGATGACATTGATCCAAGCAGTTCTGAAGATCTATCTTCTGTTTCTTTTGCCACGTTTCTATGCTGTCGAATCCCCGGATGTCGCAATCCTTTTCCAGAAAGTCTCTTAATTCAATTTTTCAGTAAGCAAATGGTTATGATCCAGATGCTACAGAATATCAGCTGCCAACAAAAAAACAGACAGCAGTGCTCAAAACTCCAGAAGGAAGATCAGGCAGCATGATGGCATGGCACGTTAATGGACATGTGCTGATATTCGTTCAAATGAGACTTGTTCGCAACCTCGTTGGCCCGGCAGCTCTCGGAAGGAAAACACAGACAATTCAGAGAAGATTATCTCTGCTTCCATATGCTTCTCTAATATGCCAACATGATGGAATCTTGATCTACCAGGAATTGAGAAGCAAACTCTATGGAACAAACAAGGGTCTTATTATTGGAGGAAGTCGCTTTTTGATTTCGTCAAAATGTATCCGAGACTTGCAGCAACTCCAGAATTCGGTTTTTACTTCGAAACATTAATCTGACTGGTTTCGGTTTAAGATATGGTTCAGTTCTATTCGGTTTGAGTTTTCCATTAAACCTGACCAACCGACATATTTTATTTAGGTCAAAAGATTGAATATGAATTTGTTAATTTAGTCATAATTTGTTCATGAGTTGACTTTGGATTGATAGATAAGAGGTTACATGAAATTGAAGTAATGCTTAGCCTAATTTCATGGGAGTAGAATCTTGATAAAGAAATGGAAATTATCTTGAAACGGCCACTTCAACTGACATATATCAATCTAAATCTAAATCACCTGGGTGGCATCATTTAAATCAAGAACCACAACACTCAGCTGGCATTATGATACCCATTACAAGCTCAAATCACAAGGGAATTTATCAGAATCATTATTCATTTCATATAAAAAAAGGGAAAACATATTGCATTGGATTGCTATAGCAGCCTTTCACAAAGAAATAAAGGCCACTGTTAACATGTCAATCTCCCTAAAGTGAGCAATTCTTGTACTGCTGCCAAGTCAGGTAGTACAGTTGCTCCAGATTTTCTCCACTCAGCAGCATCTGGAGTCTTAAACCTATCCAATAGTAACGCATGCATTCCTACACCCTTTGCCGGCAAGTAGTCTTTCCGCATGCTATCCCCGATATGCAGAGCTTCTTCTGGTGCAACGTTTCCGGCCTTCTCTAGAGCAATTTTGTACATCCTGGGATCTGGTTTCTCCACACCATCAAGTCCAGAGAATACACCAAAGTCCCACTCCGACCCCTGCTTTTCCAAAAATATTGTAACATTGCTTTGCGATCAGCAAAAAGATGGAAATATAGCATGCATCTCCAGCAACCACCTTTCTGATGCCTGAACAGATATATACTTACAAGTGTTGTAACCGATGTTTAGAATTGATGAATCATGATAGAGACTCTAAACCATCCAACGTAAGATGAATGGTTGAGATTTCTTTAATATAATCCACCATATTCATTAAAACAGAAGAGGATCTTAATCCTGGAAATGAAATGCAAAGAAGCACTTTTTACGAGAAAATTTATTATATTTCAAGGTTATAAATTACTGTTTGAAACAGGTAAATAAGTTGATGTTTTCCTAAAATGCAGGCTGGAATCCAAGCAAGCAATTCTCAAAAAAAATAAAAGTAGAAGAACCAATAAATCACATAAAAAAAGTCTCACAGGCCTGCAGTTGTTTTCTTTTTCTTTCATCGTTTATACATTTGATAAAGAAGTACTAGTGTTTCTTAGTGGGCTTCATCTTCATCTACATTACGGACTAGATAGCAAAATTAATTTAAAAATAATTGCATATATCTAAGGATGTTTGCTTACCTGTTCCAAACCCAGGGCTGGAAGGATCACATCCTGATAACGATATTCTGCATTGCTAACCATTCCAACTAAAAGACCCTTCTCTCGTGCCCATCTTAGGAAAGGTTGGGAATCCGGGAAGACGTTATAAGGCGCAGATGAACCAAATGATGAATATATACGCCTAAAGATCTTCTCAAAAATCTCCTCATCATAATCATATCCAGCCTGACAGAGACATCATCGTAAGTCTTAAAAACATTACAGAGAAAGGTGTGCATACAATCATAAATAAATGAAATGTTAAAGCATACTTCTAACTTATGAAGTTATTATTTCTACAAATATAATTATCAAAAACACTGCAGCCCACTTAACGCCTTGAAAGAGCATGTGAACATAAGAATGCTGCTTCTCTTCTATACAAAATATCAGCAATGCTCCTAGCAATGTCACATGCAATATCTAGTATCAGACCATTAACAGCGATCTAGCATATTCCAAGATAAATTGTCAAATAGTTTACCTTCATGAAGGAATTTCTGACAACTATTTTCCACCAGACAATGTTAGGCATTTTGGCCGCATGTCCAAAACAAGGATATTGTTTGGCCATTTCGGTATATGCAATTTTGAAGCCCTCATGAACGCGTTTATAATCAGGGCAAGGCAGTCCAACAGACTTTGCTGCCATACAGTAGTAATCACCAAGTTCACCTTTGTAGGCTATGAGAGTACCAGTGACATCCACAGTAATACAGCGTAGCTTTGACAGGAGAGACATGGCAACAATTGTGCAGCAGTTTCACGGCAACTCCAAAATAGGTATATAAGGGAGACCAGAGACCTCGACCTCAGCTTATCACAAACAAAATTCTCAAGACAATAAAGGCGTTCTGAAACAAACTACCCCTTTAGAAAATGTAGATCTGACCAGTTCCAAGCTTGCATATCTGAAAGAACAGGTTACCATGCCAACAGGTTTAACAGTCTTAATATGAGGCCAAGAAAACAAAGAAAAGCAGTACACTTCCAATGACTGATAAAATGGTAAACCTCAAGGGTTCAACAAGCCAAATTTTCTAAAAACAAGGTCAATTCCTTCTAGCATTGAGCATGATCATGGGAAACATATTGCTATCGTACAACTACTTAGTTATTCAATGAAAATCTCTGATTTTGTTTCGTTCCTTAGGCACGGAGGAGAATGAAAAGAAAATTAGCAAGGGAAACGAAAATAAAATAATGGAAAAGAAATAAAATTTCTTTCCTGTAGCTTCAAAACGAGATATTAGTAACTTTATATTTATTGTGTTCTTAACTCTGTAACGCCCTCCATTTCTTCCAATTTGGAAAGAAATCATTTTTGGTTCAACAAGGAAAATGAGAATCCTATTTTTCATCACCTTCCGTTCCTTTGTTTTCATGTCCACTCAATGTCAATAGTTAGCATCCAAACAAAAGAGATGAAAAGAAAACTACATTCCTTTCCTTTTCTTATTTCATCCATTTCCATCAAAACAAACAAAGCAAGAATTTGTATTGGACGATGAAGACCAATTTCTTTCACAGACTAAAAGTTAAAATCTTCATCATTTAAATGTAACTGGTTCGTAGTTTACAGCTTTTACACTGACTAAGATTACAATTAGCTCAGCAACGCATTCATTCATGATGTGATTCAGCTCATCACATTAGAACAGGCAACCTCCACTCCTTATATATACATACATACGATTACGCACATATATATATATCTCACTCGGATCATTGTTCCTAATTTTATGTTCACTGCCACACACATCCTTGACTGCTAATCACTAATCAAAACGAATTTCTCGTAGAAACTAAATCCAGCTCAATAACAAACCAACCAAGCATAAACAAACTGATATCCCCAATGCCAGAAACTAGATCAACAAGAAAACCCAATAAAGATACGGATCATTTTAAAGAAAAACAAAACCAACCCAGTAAATGAAAACGAAAATGAAACATACCCAGAAGCTGAAATCAAACGAAAATTCAAGCTTTCCTCGGGCAAATTGCCATTCTCCTGGTTTTAAAACAGAACATTAACAAATCCTTCGATTGTAGCGCTTTTATACAAACAATCACACCATCAGAGTTCACTTGACTTGCGAGAAAGACAAGGTTTTCAACTTCATATACAAATTTCCCTTTCTTTATACAGCAATTGATTGATTTTTATTTTATATTTTTATTATTATTATTCTTAACACTACAGTTTAATTTTGTATTTTTCTTGTTCCCCGTACTTTTCTCATTTTTCATTTCCAACCACCTTTTTAAAATACATGTCTTTTATCTCCCTAATAAACTATATAATAAATCAATTATTTTATATTTTATGTTCAAATATAAATTTTTTTCTCAAAAAGCAATGCCAAATATTAAATATATAGTCATTTTCTTTTGTCAATGGATTGATATTTGGTGTTAATCACATGAAATAATGGTGGAACGAATGAGGGTGGGGATGAACAAGAAGTTAAAAATTGGGGTCTAAAATGATAAAAAGGGAAAGAAGGGGTCTTTGGAAAAAGAAAACAAGGAAAAATGGGAAGCAACGACATTAGAAACCGTGGACTGATTGCCTGTGGTATTATGATTAACTGTTGCAGTTGCTGGTTTTATTACAATATTTTAACACAAAAATATCAATTTTAGAAATGGATCAATTAATCAAATTTTATTTAATAATTATTTGAAAATTACTTATTATTACAAAGATCGAGTTAATGTGGATTAATAAAAGTAATTTTGTTTTTCAAAATTTGTCATTGTATTAATTATATTATAGTATTTATCGTTAAACCTATAAATCTTTAATATATTTACAAATATTTATTTATTTATTAGAAATATGGGGTTTAATTGTATAAATACATTTTTATGAAATCGAAGAATTTTCCAGGAAGGAGTATACGTGCAATCAAGCATTTTAAATTATCAATTTCTGAATTTAGTTAGTAGATATTTTTCTCTTTTTTATTATTCTCATTTTTCAAAACAAAAAAATAATCATGGAATGGATTTGAAATTCTTTGCACTACCAAAACAAGCAATTTTAAATCAAGAATTCAAAATCCTGTCAGGCTTCGAGCTTCCACCAGGTTAAACATGGGATGTCTCTGGCTTTGCATGAAGGATAAAAGAAATGGAAACATAATACATAAACATCTTCTGGTCGAAAAGTTGGACTAACCACACAAATTTGACGAGCTGAAAAATGCCATATTAGTCCCCAGACATGGACCCATATGTATTACAGCAATTTATGCCTCAGCAGCAGGTTGAGTCACCCCAAACTTCACCAGCAACTTGCTTAGGGACTCCGGGGAGAGCACCTCGTACTTCACTTTTCCCGATGGCATGAGAAAGACCTCGGCCAGCTCAAGTTTGTCGGAAGTAAGGCTTGTACTGTCCATTGTTTTGCTGAGCACCTTTAGCGCCAGCTGAACTGCCTCTTCTCTTGTAATATCATCCTTGTAATCCTGCTTCAGCATTGATTGCGCTGCCTGGTTGTTGGCTCCAACGGCTGCAGCCTTCCAACCACCATAGTTTCCACTTGGATCACTCATGTAAAGCTGGAAACCGAAATTCTTATCCCATCCAGCAAAGAGAAATGAAACGCCAAAGGGACGGAGCCCACCAAACTGAGTATAACCTTGTTTTGTATCACAAAGAGATTGCACAAGTTGTTCGACAGGCATTGGTTCTTGGTATGCAAAAGTATAGCGCTGAGCTTGAACTCTTGCCGTGTTGATAAGGATGTTGGCATCAGACATTATGCCAGCCACAGCGCATGCTACATGGTCATCAATCTTGTACATCTTTTCAGTTGATGTTGAAGTTTGAAGGAGTTTGGAAGTGACTTTCTTTTCACCTACCAAGACAACCCCATCTTTTGACAAAATCCCAATGGCAGTGCCAGCATTTCCAATAGCCTCCATTGCATACTCAACTTGGTACAAACGACCTTCTGGGGAGAAGATCGTAGTGCGGCTATCATATCTCCGAGACATTCTAGGTCACACTAACTGTAAAAGAGAATAGTCTGTTACTCAACATCAGTAGAATGATATAATAAACTATCAGGAGCACATTCCCACAAGGATAATATGGTTCAGACCATGGATGAAGGGAGATACGTGTCCATTCAAGGTGAAATATCAAAATGTTCTTCAAGCTGAAGACATTCAAGGTTTTCTTCAGGAAAAAAAAAAAACAAGAAAACAAAAAACTCCTGCTGAGCCAACATTGTCAATAAAATACATCGGCTGCACTTCACCACTTGATTTAATTGTCACCAAAGAATTCCCTATTCTGAGCATCTTGCACCAAACTATTGGACAACTAACATGCAGTCCGACTTCTAAGCTTCTACACTAGGGCTATGGATCATCAATTCGTTGGCTGTTAATTGTCAATAACAACAGGCAAGAAGTTGCCTTCCGCTTAATTGCAACCCAAAAGCAATTCATGTATTTGGCAAGTTCAAATAAGATTAACAAGAACAAACTTAACTTCAGCAATTTAACGAAAACAAGAAAGCAAAATCTGCAAAAGAATGAAAGATTGAACAACTTTAGCAGTGAAACTCTTTCAGATAATAAGATTGAATTGTCAAAACAATTGATGACGCATTTGCTTTTCACATCTAAACACGGTACAGAAATCAAATAATAATGGATTAAGATCCTCTCCTGAACGTGAAAGATTTCACACATTTACAATCTGAGCAGATGTTTGTAGAATCTCAATCATTCAATTCAAAACAAAAAAAATTCTGAGATGCAATTATCATACAAGCATTCCACCAAAATTCCTTAAAATTTTCAAAATTAATCACCAAAAATCTCAATTATCTTGATATAGGATCCAGGATTTGAAGCATTCAGCATACACAATCAAGAATAATGTTTCTTTTCTTGATTCACAGATTGTAAAGTTAGGGTTTACCTTTCCTTCTTCTGAGAGATTTCAACTCAAATAGTTCTCGCTCCAGATGGTTATGATAGTTGAGTTCCTTTTCCTTTCTTCTCTTTTTTACAGGGTTTTATTTGTTTTGGCTTTCTGGCCAAGTCTGCCGTTAACGCTCTGAAACGACGCCGCATAAAGCAGCAGCAGCAGCGTTCAAATTATCATTTCAAACAAGAGCCAAATCGGAATAATAATTTCAATGTCACTCGGCCATTATGTTATATTTATAAAATTATATTATTAAATCTTTATGTTTTATTTTAAAAATATATAATAATATTAATATTAATATTCAATTTATAACACTTCAATTTTTTTGTTTTAATGTATATTTGACCAAGAAGCTTTTATATATTTTAAAATAATTTAAAATATTAAAATAATTTATTTCAAAATATTTAAAAGTGAAAACATACAAAATTGCAATTAAATTAATATCTTAATTAAACATTAATATTATATATAAATTAATATATTTTATTTTTATTTAAAATAAAATTGGAAAATTAAAAGAAAAAATCAAAATATTTCTCTGTTTTGTAATTTTGTAATGAAAAATTATTAAATTAATAAAATAGATTACAATAAATTAATTAACAAGTGTTTCTCATCATTACATTATAAGTTTTATTATTACTATTAGAACCATTAATTTAACTTTCAATTTTTATTTAATTTAAACAACCCTTAAATAAATAAATAAAAAGCTTATAATGGAAAACAGGTTTCCCCTTCACTTTTATTAGGATTTCGTGACACTATGAAACCATTCATTTAATATTTAACATTTATATTTTACCACATTAATTTATTGTAATGCGTTTAAAAAATCATATTTTATATTTGATTGTATCCATCAACATCGATTTAATTTATTTATAATTCATAAATTTATATAATTTTTACTAATATTAAAGATAATTTAGTTTCTTCTAATCTTGATTTCAATTTGATTTAATTTTAAATTAATTTTTAAATAATTAATAATTTGGTATATAATTGATTTGATTTGAAATCAAAAATTATTAATATCATGACAATAAATTAATATCGTACCGCTCACATATACATCAAAAAATTTATGCCATTTAAATCATAATTTCTTTCAACAAAAATAAATAAATGTATTATAGCATATAGAGGTAAGGGTTCAAAGCTTTGGAAGGATGACCTCTGTAATGTCAACATACATTGGTATTAAAATATGAACCTAACTCCAGCTTTAAGTTTTTTGAATTTGATCATATGGATTTTTTTTATCATTTTTGTTTTTTTGGAAAACAGTTTCATCTACTCATACTAAATATCAAAACACTTTATTTATTTTTCATAGTTTGATGCCTCATGTGCTTCTTTTGGGTAGTTGAGAATTGTTCAATTCCGTCATCTTAGGATCGAGGCTAAGCTAA
>CANYBF013120189.1:0-13075 GCA_948192965.1 Dalechampia spathulata | reverse complement strand
GGGAAAGTAAAGGCAGAATAAAAATGTGGGTATTTAAATACAACCCACCCCAAAATAATAAAAAAAACAAATAAAAGAAAATAAAGCAATTTGGGATTTAATACAACCCAACCAAAAATAATTTAAAAAAGCATATAAAACCCTAATTGGGGCCCAAGGCCCAATTCCTTTTCCAGAGTCCAAAGGGGCTTGCTTTTGATTGGGCCTCAGGCCCGACCCGTCTACTCCCTTCGAGTTAACCTAATTACCTGCAAATATCACAACCAAACGCATAAAAAGGAACAAATGCAAGTAATAATGACATAAATTATAGAATTAACATGAAAATCATGCAAATAGGCCTAAATTAACATAAAGAAAATACAAAAATCAAGAAACAAAATTGAATATTTTGGATCATACGCGATCGCGTATGATATTGATGATCATATGCGATTGCGCATGATTATATGCGAACGAAGCCAAAAGCAAAATAAATCACGCGAAAAGATTCAAAACATAACATAGATCATTCGGAAACAAAAATAAAACAAAATTGCACTTTAAGAAACATGCGCGATCGCGTATGATATTGAGATAATCATACGCGATTGCGTATAATCATATGCGATCAAGGCAAACAGTTAGAAAAATCACACGCGCGGGCTTAAAACATGACACAGAGCATTCGGCAATCAAAATAAATCAAAAATAGCACCTTATAACATACGCGATTGGGAAGATCATATGCGATCGCGTATGATATGGTGATGATCATACACGATCACACATGATAACGTGCACGCAAAATGAAGCGAGAGCAAAACATCAAAAACACATATGAATCCTGCGTAAAACATTAAAACAATTCAATTTTCAATAAATTTAGGCATGGATACGATGAAAAATACATGAAAATGATAAAAGGTGATAGATTTTGCCAACCTCTCGTAGATTCTCCTTAGATCCGAGTATAGGGAAGAAGAAAACAGTCCAAAATCCAAGTTTAGGGATTGAAATCACCTAATCTAAGTGATTTGTTGTGAGTTTATTAACCCTAATTGCTTAGATTAATCCAAAAACTTAATTAAAATGATTAATCACATTTTGCGGCTGCCAAAATCCTAATCCCGTAGGTCTAATTAAAATTCTAACCAAAAAAAAAATGCCAACCCCCTGTCAGAATGGAGTTCCAAAGCTTTTAAAATTTCTGTCCCGGAGACATACGCGATCGCGTATCCTAACATATGCTAAACCCTAAAACATACACGATCGCGTATCCCAACATATGTGACGTGTCACAAACATACGTGATCGCGTATGTTTGTACATATGCGGTGGGTCCAGGAACATGCGCGGCGTGTGACGCCCCAAAATGGGCCAGAATTGGCCCAGAATAGCCCGGAATGATTCGAAACAACCCGGAGTGGCCCAAGACCAACCCGAAATGGTCCAGAATCATCCCGGACTCGATCTGAGTCAAGCCGGTCCAAAATTAGGGTGCGACACACATTCATCCTAAGACTCATAAAGCATATAAGCATGCTAATAAGGTGCATCATTATTCATGTTCTTGTTCACATAATCATAATCATTCTAGGTTTAGAAATGTTATATGCCATTATTACAATAAAAAAGGGCATGCTACCAATAGATACTTCATTAGAAAAATGCATTGGAATGATAATGTATATGCTTCTAACCCCTAAGGACCCAAATATATTTGGGTACCTAAGAAGAAGTAAACAAACTTGTTTTGACAGGTATGCTTGAGATCCAAGATTGATGAAAACAAATGGTATTTGGATAGTGGATGCTTAAGGCATATGACTTGGAATGCAAGTCTCTTCTCCCACCTTGAAGAATATTCAGGAGGAGACGTAACCTTTGGAGACAATGGTATAGGTAAAGTTGTTAGAATTAGTAAGATTGGTAAGGATTCAAACTTTTCCCTCAATAAAGTCTTGTTAGTTGATGGATTAATACACAATTTATTTGGTATTAGTCAGTTATATTATAATGGATTTAAGGTAGTATTTAATCCTAAAGGTTGTTATATGCATAGGATTAGTGACAATAAGTTAGTCTTTCAAGGAGAAAGAATAGAAAACATTTACATGATTGATTTAGATTCTATTCCTAACAAAGATGTGAATTGTCTTGTTTCTGTAAGTGAAGATTCATGGTTATGACATAGAAGTCTTGGAATGCTAGTTTCTATAGCATCAGTAATCTCGGGAAGGACGAACATGTGGTAGGACTTCCAAAGATTAAATTTGCTAAGGATAAGGTATGTGAAGGATGTTAAATGGAAAAATAGGTAAAATCTTCATTTAAAGCCAAAAACAAGGTAACTTCTACCAAACCACTTCAACTATTGCATATGGATTTATTCGGTCCAACTAGGGTAGCTAGCTTAGGTGGTATGCATTATGCACTTATCATTGTTGATGATTACTTTAGGTTTACTTGGGTTTCATTCTTAGCTCATAAAGATGATGCTTTTGGTGCTTTTCAAAATGTCACTAAAAGAATGCAAAATGAAAAGGGTTATTATATTTCCTCTATTAAAAGTGATCATGGAAAAGAATTTCAAAATGAGAGTTTTAAATCTTTTTATGAATCACTTAGAATTCACCATAACTTTTCATCTCCTAGAACTCCTCAACAAAATAGGGTAGTTGAAAGGAAAAATTGAACTCTTTGTGACATGGCACGTATTATGCTTAATGAGTATCAATTGCCTTCGTACTTTTGGGCCGAAGCGGTTAATACCGCTTGTTATATCACCAATAGAGTTCATTTAAGACCTATTTTAAACTTACCAAAGCTTTATATGACCTTAAATAAGCCCTTAGAGCTTGGTATGATAGGTTAAGTACTTTTCTTATTGACCATGGTTTTGATAAAGGCAAAGCAGACATAACACTTTTTATTAAGCATTATAAACATGACATTCTTCTTGTTCAAATTTATATTAATAACATAATATTTGGTGCTACTAATGAAAATTTGTGTGAGGAGTTCTCTGAGTGTATGCAGGGTGAATTTGAAATGAGCATGATGGGAGAGTTGAAGTATTTCCTTGGACTTCAAGTTAAGCAATGTGAAGATGGGATCTTCATCAACCAATTCAAGTATACTCAAGAGATGCTTAAGAAATTTGGATTGGAAGATGTTCAGGCTAGCAAAACTCCAATGAGCATGACTACTAAATTGTCATTGGATGAAAGTAGGAAGCTAGTAGATCAAAAGAAGTATAGAGGTATGATAGGTAGCCTACTTTATCTAACTGCATCTAGGCCTGATATTATGTTTGCTATTTGTATGTGTGCTAGATTTCAATCCTCTCCTAGGGCATCTCATTTGAGTGCTATGAAAAAGATTTTTAAATACTTGATTGGAACTATGAACTATAGATTGTGGTATGCTAAAAATAATTCTTTTGATTTAATTGCTTATTCTAATGTTGATTTTGTTGGAAACTTGTTGGATATGAAAAGTACCTCAAGTACTTGTCATTTTTTAGGTAATTGCTTGGTATCTTGGTTTAGCAAGAAGCAAAATTGTGTATCTATGTCAACTGTTGAATCTGAGTATATATCCGCAAGTTGTTGTTGTGCTCAAGTTCTTTGGATTCAACAAAAATTAAGGGATTACAATGTTTGTGTTTCGTGTACTTCTATTAAATGTGATAACACTAGTGCAATAAATCTTTCTAGGAATCCCATTCAGTATTCTAGAACTAAGCATATTGATATTAGACATCATTTTCTGCGTGATAATGTGCAAAAAGGGAAAGTTGTATTGGATTTTGTTGATATAACTCGCCACTTAGCCGATATTTTCACAAAACCCCTAAGTGAAGAACGATTGAACTTCATCAAACATGAATTAGGAATGATAGATGGGTCATTATTGAAACAGGAGTGATGGTGGACTTAGAAAAATTCAAGAATTTTCATAAAATACTTTCAAAAATTTCTGTTTTAGATCCTTGTACAGCCGTACGTGTATTGGTACGCCCATATGGATCTTCTTTCATAATCTGGCAAAATTTTGGTATGACCTATACTCTTTTCAGTACGATCGTACGTATCGTGTATAGTCGTACCAAATTTTATACGCCCATACGTGTTCATGTGAGAATTTCTTCTAAAATCCTTGTACGGTTGTACGCTTAAGTGGTACGCCCATACGTGATTCTGAATTTTCAAGGCATTTTTGGTCCGTACGCCCGTATGCAACGTGAAAAACTATTTTTAAAGCTCATTTTTCAGTTTTCAACTCATTTTCACTCAAATTTTCTTCTGAAATCCTCTCCAAACATATTCTAAACCTCTCATATTTTGTTTAATCACTCCATATTCATCATTTCCAGTTGGTTTTCAATCTTTTAACTATTTTGACTATTCTGTTTTTACTGTTTTATTACTGTTTCAGTGTCTTTTTGAGTTATTTTGATTTTCTGCTCATTCTAGGTCTTTTTCGCTCTAGGTTCTTTAGAGTTTAGTATTTAGGATTGTGTTTTGAACTTGTGTGTCAAATTTTATTGATTTTTGTGTAGGTTTCAATTTTGAGTATTTTAAACCGCATCGAAACTCTGCCAAAATTTTTTCAAAACCTCTATTTTTCACTATTTCATCACCTTTTCACTACCTTTTTACTCTGTCTGATTCTGTTGCTCGCGGTGGCTCTTCCTCATGAAGAGTCAAACGTACTTGTCCTCCTGGCTCAGGTCCTCATGGCTCCTCTTCCTCTGCTTCTACCATGAAGACATTGATTCTGAGTGAGAAAGTCTTCTCTCACTCTTGTTTCACGTGTCACCCTACACTCTAACAGATTGGTTTGGAGGACGATGTTCTAGGTTATTTGGTCAATGTACATTGGTCAAATTTCACTTTTCTCCCCGACCACTACATTCAGTCTGTAGCATTGGAGTTTCTACAGTCCTTCTCTCTATCTACTTCTTTTTCTTGCACCTTCCGTCTCTTTAGGAGACATTACTCTCTTTCCTCTTCTGAGTTTGATGCCATTTTTGGCTTTCCCACTGATGGCATTGCAAATGCCAAATTTGTGATTTTTGACCGTAATTCTTTCTAGAGGGATATTGCCCTTGACACTACTTTTAGGCCTTCTCGACAGAAGGCCTCCTATCTTAAATCCCCCACTCTTTTCTATTGTCATAGACTAATCTTCTATCTTATCTTCAGGAGGTCAGATTCTAATAACACCGTTACTGGCCCTGACCTCATCTTTCTCTACTACATGGTCACGGGCACTCCCATTTAGTCTGGATGCTGGCTTCAGACCTCCTTCCATGAGGTCGATGTTCAAAAGCAAACTAGCATGGCTATTCTCTTTGAACCTCTCATTCATCACATTTACTAGGAGTTGCATGCTTTCCCTCCCATCTGCCCTTTCTCCAGGACCTCATGGTCCTAACCTTGATCTATCATTCATTGAGCATTCCATGCTTTATGAATGCATGATAATGACGAGTTCATCCTTCATTCATAGTATATCTTTTGACGGCTCACCTACCCTCAGTCATTAGAGCTTCCCAATGACACTGTGACGCTCTATGGCTGGCAAGCTGTAGAGGTCCTTTAGTGCCTCCAGGTTCCTCTGCCAGATGACACCCCTGTAGAGTGGCACGACCAGCCTGCTCCCACTAATGATACCTCTTGCCAGGTGGCTATTAGCCACAAACGACAACATCACTTCTCTGCTGGATCCTCTTCTACTGGTGCTATTCCTGAGCACACTGATCCAGCTGCTACTCCTGCTGATTTTGCTACTGCTACTTCTTCCATTGCTGATCTGCTAGCTCAGCACTTTGCTACACTTTTTACTACTGTTGCTGGACTTGAGCGATGCTTTGATAGTGTTGACTAGCAGCTTACTCATCTTCGTCAGCACACTACTGCTATATCAGTGGCTTGATCAGCATGTAGCCGACTTTCATGAGTTTCAGACTTTTACTACAGACACTCTCCATTTTATTAGTCTAATGCTCGATCCGTTTATTATCCCTCCATCGAGTCCATCTCCTCCTTAGGACCCCCAGTGATCTTGTGATTTTGATATTGTCAAAGGGGAAGATGTTTATGAGATGATCTGATTTTAGGACTTGTGTTAGTGGAGCTGTTTATTTCATTTATGTTATGTTTATTTCATTTTATGTATATAATTGGATATTGATGTATCTTTTAGATATTATATATATATGATGTTTATTTAGCTTATTTGATTTGGTGTTTGATTAAGTTATGATTATTTTTATTATTTAATTGTTTATCTCTTTTCTTTGTATTTGGTTGTTGATTGTATTATGGCATGTATTCCAAAATAAAGGGGGAGATTTCTAAAAATAAAATATCATTTAAATGAGTGTTGCAAATTAAACTTAAATTAATTGCCAACATAAAAAAGAGGAGATTGTTAGACCCTAGGTTTTGATGTTTGAGTCACGTATGAGTCAATTTAAGTCATTTATAATTTTTCATAGTGTTTTCTGTGTTGGTACGGGCATACCAAATAGTTTCATTGAGTGGTACGGCCATACGGCTGGCCGTACCTAGTGAGTACTATGTTATTGAGTTCGATACAGGTGTACCATTGGGTGGTACGGCCGTACGTGAGCTTGCAAGAAATTGGCTCGTCAGTAAACCTATTTTGGTACGGGCGTACCATTGGTGGTACGACCATACGTGAGCTCGCAGGAAAATTGCTTGTCAGGAAAATTGGTTTGGTACGGGCATACCAAGTGATGATACGACCGTACCATATTTCCCTCTTATTTTCTAACGGTAAAATTTGAATTGTACAGGCGTACAAAAATAGTACAACCATACGCGACTTATAAAATAGATTTTTAAGTCTGTCAAACGGCTAGTTTTTGTAAGAATTTTCAATACACTTTATTTTTAATATGCTAAAATTTGCAAAGCTATTTTCCTTGAGGCTTATTCATCTGTTTCAAGTGAGTTTAAACTTGTATTCCTCAAATACTTTCTTTATTATATTCTTACAACCTAGGGAATAGGTTTCATCATTATGGGATTGGTGTGTGATTAATCCTTAGGGATTAATTTGTATTTGAAAAGTTTATGAGGATTAATATTGTAAAAGTTTAAGTGTAAGCCTTGAAAACACTGTGGTATTAGATTCATTTAGGAATCCATCTTGTAATTTGATTGAATTATTAGTGGAACCTTAAGTTGAGACTTAGGAGAAAGTGGACGTAGGTAAGAGTTTAGCTGAACCACTATAAATCGCACGTGTTGCCTTCTGTACAAGATTTTTAGTTGCATTTTGGAGAGCTGAAGGAAGAAGAAGTTGAGACAAACTCAAACTCTTGCAAGTTAAATGTTGATAAGGCTTGCGGGCATAGGAGACACCAAAATGAAATCACTTGGCTAGTTTTAGAGGTTGGTCGAGGATGACTTTTGCTTAGATTTAAACCTCTATAGCTGGACGGGAAAGTGATTTAGAAGCATTCAAACTCTTTTATTTGAAGATTAGGATTAGTAATTATTTATTTTTATTACTTTTATTACTTTATTTTCCTTCTGTAAATAGGAAAGTGTTCCTATGTAGAAGGGGTTTGGAATATTTTGTTCCTAGTTTTTAGTTTGGTTTTCATTGTTTGTTCCTTTTAATTTAATTCTAGTTTTTATTTTCTTTCATTTTAATTTATGTTTATTTGGCCAATGATGCATAGGTGACTTTTTTCCCAATTGGAAGTAATTCAAATTATTTATTAATTATTATGTGAGATCTAAATAATCCTAATTCCATTGGCAAAGCACTATTATCTTTACCTCTGAATTATATAGAACCATTGTTGTTCTTAGTGTATGTAAATAAGGCATGTTATATGTCTCTAAGTTCTAGCAAATAGCTAAGTAGGTTGTCTAATATAAAAAAGTCACTCGACTTGCTGGAGTGGTAAAGCAAGATGCTATCCTTATTACGACTTGTGGTAATACTTCTTGTGGGTTAGAGGATCTAGTTTGAACGTGAGGGATGCTGGGTCACAATTGTTAATTAGAGTCAGGTCTTCCTAATTCCTAATGTAATTTCGAGACAACTTGTGAGAATCTATTTCTACCTTGTCTATCCTAGGATTAGAGGCGTTTCATAGAGCTTGTTTCATGGCATCTTACAAATAAGGGAAGATTGGGGTATACGAGACTTGTTCGACAAACTATAATCGACTTAATACCACTATTGCCTTTGGACTATTAATGAGTAAGTGATCATATTCAGTTAATGAATACTTGATGCTTTTAGTTGGGAGAATTGCTTATTATTGATTTTATCCAACTTATTTTATTCATTTCTTTGTTTGCTTAATTATTTTCTGATTCCCTTCATTTATTTTTAAACGCAAAGAATTAAGGAAGTTGAAACCATCTCTATAAGATTCGACCCTTACTTCCACTGTTACAAAATCATAATTCCAAATGTGTGGCTTGTAAGGAATTAATTTGATGAAAGTGACAACCGATCAATTCATCTATATAATAGCAGAATTATAATACCATATCATTTACCATATGTGTACTTTCATGAATAGCACATATCAATGTATGTAAATGAGAATGCAATCATGCTTTGCATTCTCCCTCTCATTATTCTGTAATGTCTATAAGAATGTGACCATGTTCAGCATTCATGATTGTGCACAATTTGTATTGGTCCTGTATGTACTGGTACTCGTTCCTATAGGAACCTATACATATGTATGGTTCTGTGAACCCATCATTAATCTGTGGTTCCATAAGGAACAAATTGTATGATTCCTTAAGGGAATCCATCATCTATATGACCCAGTATACTAATAGCATATAACTCTGTAAATAACTCCTTCTTCTCTTTTTTCCACCTAATAACTTCTTTATGACATATCATGAATATGCCTTTATGTTTGTATGGTTCATGATATGATATATGAATGATGCTTAAATGATCATGTGCAGTGCTAATCATATGAGAACATTGACTATATAAAGTCATTCTATAAGTGTTATAAGCATTTAATCATAAAACATCATTTCAAGACCTCATATAGGATCATGAAGTGATGAGCACAAACCTATGGCAGTGTTACCCTTATCATGTACTCGAGGAGTAATACGTGTCTCTTCAACCGTACCTATATCATTTCCATTTCACATCCCTTTCAGTAAAGTCATTCATTTCATTCAAGTATTATATTACCTTAAGACATTCCAATCCATTAATAACATTCATCATAGCTTCACATTGATTCATGAAGAATAAGTAAACATGAATCCATCCCATTATATATCACAAAATAATGATAGTGTTCATAGAGTCATTTCGGTCAAGTATAGGTTACTAGTCCTTAATACATGCAAAATTTGTATCTAAGTATTATTAATTACCCTTTGACTCTATTACATGTCATTAGCATGGTTTATACTTTAACTCATTCATACCTTCGTATGCAAGTCTTTAAGGTAACCTTATTTATTCATGATAACATATAGATCATGGATTTTAACCATTTCAGCATGCATAAATTACCAAGGAAATCATAATTTAACATATCACATTTAGCCCCTTCATACTTTTAAGTGTGTTTATAAGTGTATAAGATTGAGTAATAGGGTCTTAAGGGGTATAACTTGAAGCTTGGAAGTTTAAAACATATCTCCTTGATCTAGTGTTGAAACCATCAAATTAAATCCTACTTTCCCCAATGTAGATATTTAATAATTTTGCAGTAGTGGAAGAAGGATTGATCCCACAAGGATGAAATGATCCTTTGATTCTTTACAATAAAAATAAAATAAAATAATTTTGAAATAATCAGAGAAAAATAAATAATAAAATAAAATTTGGGTTTTGAAAAATATCAATATGGAGAAATTTCCCAATCGCAAGCTACAATTAACTATTGCTAAATCATGATCATCGATGCAATGATAATGCAATGGTAAAAATGACCAAACCAATTATAGAACATTGAGAAAGCCTCACATGAACCAATTCTTCCTTATTTTTAAGACGACAAGGAAGCAGCTCTACAATCGTCTCTAATATTTGAATAGTCACGGTGGAATCAACTTCGTACACAGTCTTTCGATTCTAATTAACACTTAAGAACCAACTTCACCATGTTCAAACTAGATCATTTAATTTAAAAAGAAATTTAAAATTCTTTTACCTCAATTAACACTTTGATTGCTACTTTAGTGAGTCAAGTGATAATTACGGATCAAACAACTCATTTAGCAATATGTATGAAATAAAACAGTGCAAAGGGCCCTTTTTGACACATCCTTAAGAAATACAATGGTTCATCAATTTACAAAATTAAAATGAATAATGATTTATCATTGAAATTATAAATGATTTGATCTCACATGATCTTCAATAAATTAACTGTGTTGCTCTTGATTGGGAAATAGAAATGTCTAGCTAAGCATCATAGGCGGCAACATCAATTCAAAAATAAAATTGAATATTTGAAAGAAATAAACAATAATATTAATGCTAATATTCAATTAAATAAAATTTAACTCTACTCAACTCAAATCATATAATAGGAATAAGTCTCCTATTTATAGGAGTCAAAAATAGACTAAATAAATAAAATAAACATCAATCCTTATCTTTAGATAAGATCTCTGAAATTTAATCTTATCTAATCCCGAATTAGAAAACAGAAAATCAAATTTATTAGGTCCTTATGCCCTCTCTTATGCCCATAATCCTTGATCATATGGTCTGTATTCTGCCTTAGCCTCCAAAACATGGTAAAAACTCATTTTTAGCTTCCTTTTTACCTTTTCCCTATTTTTACATGTAAAATACAAAAATATAACCAAGTTAAATGTTTTAGCTACTTTCCTAATCTAAAATGGACCATTTTATACATGAAAAACATGCATTTTAGCACTTGATCACGCCCTTAAGTAGCTAAAACATGTAAGATAATGTACTATTCATTTGGTATGGGGCACTATTCATTTGGTCAATTTTTACTTCATTTTTCCTTTTACTTCTACAATACTTTGCTTTATCCTTTTAGTAGCCTTACAAGACTCATTATGAACCATGAAGGATACTTACATTTAGGCCTTCAATCCATGCATAAATCAAGGCAACAAACCATGCAAACAAAGTCTTAAACCATAGGAAAACATAGTATGCAAATTCACTTTACAAAACCTTTCATTTTTGTTTTCTTATCAGGGACCCCTGTGTTTGATGTCCCATTTTTAATTGCCTTATTCTTTTTGGTTTTAAATAAGCTAGGTACCATTAGAAACTACACTTAATAATCTTTAATTTGAGTATTTATATAAAATTTTTGGATAACGTTAAGGCCCCAAAAGTCATTTTTACTCAAGGTGAGGAATTCTGCCGAGTCAAAAATCCGAATTTACATACTTAAGGTTCCATTTCATTTTTCATGTAAGCAAATGTAAATTTCTTTATTTTAACACCCTATTCCATCTTACATTCATGCATTCTTATAATTTATTCACTCATACCAAATTTTAAAGGCCATATAAGAAAAATGATAAATTTGGACACTAACATTTTTACACTTTCTTCTTTATACCATTTCATTTCTAATGCAAGTTTGACATTCTAATTCACTTCAATTTGCACTCAAATTACACAATAAATATCCCAAATGTTTTCCTCTTAAACTACTAGGAAGTCATGCTTCCAAAATAAAGTAGCAAACATCCCATTCAAAATCACTTCTCTTCTTCCACTTTCTTTAACCCTTTTCATATCTCTTAGCACATTTCATCACCTCATATTCATCATTCACACAAACTGCAATAAGTTAAGGGTCAATTACACTATATATAAGCTAGGGTTTTGTATGAAAACTCATACACATATATAACTTCATTTCGGTTGCACCAAAATAGCATGTTAAGCATGCTTATGCACATATTTCATCAAATCCATCATTTTTCCTTCAATTACTTCAAGTTCCTCTTGTTAGCCAAAAACCTACATGCTCCATACATCATGTATATTAAAGAATATGAAGCAATAAGCATACATATGAAGAGAACAAGCTTGAAAACCCCTTAAATATGAAATTTCCATGAAAAGTTAACTTAGAATTATGATTTTCTTTAAGTTAGAAATGCAAGAAGGAGGAGAAGAGAAAGTAGTCAAATGGTTTGGAGTTTGGAATGGTGAATCCAAAATTCCCCTCTCTTTCTTCCTATTTAATGATTCATTTTATTATTTTTAACAAATTCAAAGAAGGAACCAATCATATGTTGACACTTGCCAACATATAATTAATTTCCTTAATCAAATTGAATTCTTACTCCTTTAATTAATTATTTCTACATAATTCCATGCCATGGTCACACATATCATACATGTCATACTTGCACATGAATATACACATACATACATATTTTTAGTTTCCATAATTGCCCCTCTTTTTATAAAATGACATATATATCCTAAATTCATACTTAATATTTACTTAATTCTAATTTCACCACCACTTTCTCTTATGGATTTTATCATGTACATTCATATACGATAACATGTCTAGTATGCCAAGATGTCACATTCTACGTCTCAATTTCACAATTGAGCATTATTAAAGACCATGCACATAAACACTTCTAATGCATATCTTAAAACAATTTAAACACTTTCTCATCACTTAATGTCTCTTTTCATTTCTTTTATATTCCTTTCTCTATAATTTCTATATCTTATGGACTTTCCATCATCTCTAAGATATTTAATGGCACATATATCAATTTAAGGTATTCATAATCATAACATTACCATGCATTTCATACTTTCATCATTCCTTCATCATAATGCATGTCACACCTCGCTTCAGGATGGAACATGCTCCCGTAGAATAATGAACAGTCTCCAATATATAGAAACTATTAATTATTCTACAAGAGATGTATTATTTTTATTGCATTAAAAATAAACTTTACATTTGTAAAACTTATAATTGAAAAGCATTTGCGATTTGGAATTTAATCAAATGATACATGTAAATTTATACATATAAAATTCTTATTTAATGAAAGACATTTAAGAATGTTTG
>CANYBF013119671.1:0-11202 GCA_948192965.1 Dalechampia spathulata | reverse complement strand
CATTTAAAATTTCAATTATTCTAAAATCCACTTTACCTCATTTTACTTAATGTTAACTTAATAATTCTTCATATTACCTTCATTGAAACTTTAATTCTTATGTCATAACATTTAATTAACTTAACATATTCCATAATTCATCATTTTCAAAATCCATACACATTAGAAATGATAATTAGACCTTAATATGATCAACATGCTTACCTTATGCTTACTTAAGTCCAAATTTCTTTAAATCCTTTATTAACTTAACTTTAAAACATCATTTAACCTTAATTAGAAGTAATTTTATTAAGTCATACTTAAATTTTAACATTAAAGTTGAAATTATTAAGTCATATATTCTTTAAGTGACAATAAACCTTAATTCCTCCATTTTTAACTCATCTTAAGCTTGTTTTTCTTATTTTCTAATTATGACATCATTTTTAGCAATTATGACATCATAATGTCAACCTAATTAAAATTATTAATTCTACCTTTTTTAATATTTATATTTTATTATAAAATTATAATAATTCATCATTACTTCATCATTTTTATGTTTTCCCATAAAAATGATAATTAATTCCACTTGCTTACATCATCATTACCTCATTATGACATCATAATTAATTTTTAAGTCAAAATTTTCAAAATCTACATATATCTAATTTAAGTTAATACAAGCACAATGGTCAAACTCATTCAATCAAATTCAATGTATATAACATAGAATCCTTGTTTTAGTGCCGTTTAGAGTCTGTTTTAATGGTTTCGGCAAAATTTTCAATTTCCTCTTTTAAGCTTTAAACTCAATTCTTATCATATAATTATTAACATAATCATAATTTCATAACATTCTCACACCAATAATATATAGAACACAACATCACATCAATTTATGAATGCATAATGTACCACTAAATTTAGGATGTGACATATATTCCAATCAAATCCAATATTAATGCATTGATCACACTTCATAATGTTCAAAAATATCTCAATTATCTATATTAATAGATAAACTTACCATTTATCAAAAGATAATAATTTTTCTATATTTTTAAAAAAAATTGAGATATATTCAAACAACATAATAACCATAATTTCAAAAAAAATTCAATTAAAAAATCTTTTGTCCAAAGATATAAAATTGAAATACTTTAATTAAATACTTGCAAAATATTAATTTTTGTTATTCATCAAAATCAAAAATATTGACTTTAAGTCAGTAGGGATTAATAAGTATAATTATGTTTAATGCATTTCAATCAACTAATTATCATAAAAATACATAGTTAATTAATTCAAATAGGCAATTTTGACTTTAAAATGAGCTTATTAACCCTTTGATTTATCCATCTTCACCTAATTATTCATTAATTAAGTATGATTGTCATTAATTCTCATTTAAACCTAATTGATCATTTCATTCCTAAATATTTAGTAAATGTTAGAGAAAAACCCAAGCTTAATTTAATTTGGTAATTACTTTAACTAGTTTAGTTTAGTCATTTAATTTTTTGTTATAAACTTAATTATTAATCTCTAACTAATATAAAACTAGTTGAAGCTAATAGTCAACATATCAATTCTTATAAGATTGATATCTTTTATATTACAATTATGACTCACATACTTGTTGATGCATACTTTATAGAATAAAAAATTATAAATTTAAAACTTATTATAGGCTTGCAACCATAAAAACATCTATCAAGTTTTCAACATCATCGCTAAGGATTGGTATTTTGTTGATATTATTATGATTTTGGTTTAGTTAGACTAGGAAAACTTTATTTTCTTTTATATTTTTGTTTCATTTCATTTATTTTAAACTTTCCTTTTATTTTATTCTCTTATTTTAATTGAATATCAAGTTAATGTAATGGATGGATATTATCCTCAATTTGAACAGTCATTGAGCTATAGTGTACAATATTTTGATTATTATGCAAATGAATACATGTAATTTGATTACTTTTCTTCTTAATATATGATTTGTGAGTGTGTTGTAAAGATTATAATTAAAGTTATTGTATCTATTGTTATCTCCCACCACCACCAAGTTATTGCAATGATGATTAGAGCTATAAGCATAACACTTATTATAATTATGAAGAGGAAAAAGCTCCAATGGAGGTGATTCTTTATCACATCCATACACATAGCATCTTTGTGTGCATGCATTTTATGTATACATTACAATAAATGATTGATTAACACATGAAATGCACGAATAAGATATGATGCATGAATGCTTTGATATGATGAATATGATATGAAGTGCCTTATAAACAAAGAAATTTCATATGATATGAAATTGATAGAGAAAGAAATGAAAAGGAAGTGAAAAGATGATTATAGAAGTGAATATGCATTAAAGGTACAAATTTGGTAAACTTTTATTAAATGCTTTAAATGAAGCTCTATGATGGAATTTATGTATGTAAGTTGATGTATTGACATCTTTAACATGTTATTGTGTGATAAAGTATAGTTTAAAATTGGTGAATATAAGTTAAAGTGAAGTTTGAAACCATGGTATGTTAAATGGTAAGTTAATACATAAATGGAATTTCACAGAAAGATAAGGTTATTGTTGGAAACCATGTTATGTATGACTTGTCTCCATATTATTATGATGTATGGTAGGTGTAAATCTAAGGTAATCATGACATAAATATGATGTAAAAATGAATAGGAAATAAATTGGTTAGGTAAGGTAACATTAGCTTACCATATGTCATTTTATGATTGGCTTCTTCTTTAACATGGTCAAAGCTAAGTCTTATATTATCTAAGGAGGAAGCTAAGTTAGTTTTCCCATTCTTTCTCCATACCATATTTAGCTTCTTCTTCTTCTCTTTCTTTTACATTTTAACTTAGGGAAAAACAACATTCCAAGGTAAGTTCATATGTAAAATTCAATTTCTATGCTCCTTATGTGTTCTGTGCACTCTATGTATGCCTTCTTCTTCTTCTTTATGTTTTCTTACTTATCTAATGAAGAAGTGAATTGATGAAGGGTTGTGATGATTGTATATAATAGAAGGATTTTGATTAAATGATAAAGGATAAGGAAGCTAAGTTGTGAACTTGGTTTATATTGTAACCGAATGGGTTTTCATTATAGTATGTGAAATTTATGTTAATCCCTAACTTATATCATTTGAATATGTCATTTTGGTTGTTGTGTGAAGTGTGAGAATGATGTTTAAAGGTTTTTAAAGGGTTTTTTATGCTAAAAGGTTGATGGAAAGATGATAGAACATAATGGAAACTTGAATTCCTACTTACTACCCAATTTGGAACTTTTCAACTTTCCACTATTTAAAGGTACACAATTATATAATCCTTGAATTTTTGTGTAAACATGGTTGATTTATGTATTTAGATGATGAAAATGGGGTTTGGTTGCATGCAAAGGTGAATTATGGCATGAATATGCCAAAAGGGTCACTAAGGAGGCAGCAAAGCATGCTACTTGAATATATTATGTGCATATGGCCTTAAAGTGTAGGTATGTCTTATGTATGCTAGCTAATTAGGTCTAATTTTGTGTGTAATATGTATATATGTGTTTTCATTTGGTATGGTTTGATGTCAATGTGAGTTAGAGGTCAAAATGGTTAAGTATGCATGAAGAAATTCATAAAGCAACATGTAAATCATAATGTGCAAGTTATGTAACTTTTGTATGTTATGAGAGATGTGAATATATAATGGTAAATTTAGATATATTCCTTATATATATGACTTAGGATAACATGTTCATGCATTAATAGTGATTATATGACTAAGTTATGATGGGGGGAAGAATTATATAAGTTAGTGGTATGCAGAAAATGTGCATTTTAATGTAGCATGTGAAATAAGTCATCTTGTATGGGTTGATTGCATACCAATTTTCATGTGAGAGATAAGATATATATGTGACATATTCCATAAGAGGTAAAGAGGTAAAGTTATGTAAGTTCATATGTCATACCCTCATATACACCTTAAATTCATGCTTGCATATGTATCTTATGACCATGCTATAATGATGTACAAGCATGGATTAATTATTTTAAATGTCAAAGTATATATGTATGCATGTATTTCATGGTAAGAGAATACATGAAGTATAGAAAATGTTTAAAGTTGTAAGCATAAGAAAAACATATATGGCATGTTCATGCTATGAGAATGCGAAAGGAGTGATTCGTTAATGATTGAGATGAGGAAATATTATGAAATGATATAGATGTGAACCAATTTCATATGATATGAAATAGAGAAAGAAATGAAAACAAAGTAAAAAGATGATTATAGAAGTGAATATGCACTAAAGATGCAAATCAGGTATGCTTTTATTGAATGCTTTAGATGAAGTTCTATGATGGAATTTATATGTGATATGTGATGTTTTGGAATGTTAGACATGTTATTATATGAGAAAGTATATGTTAAAATATGTAAATGAAAGTTTAAATGAAGCTAGAATTAATTACAAGTTAAGTATTAATTAAGGACATAAATGTCATTTTATAAAAAGGTGAAGGGTAAGTATAGAAACTAAAATTTATGGTATGTATGTACATTCATGTAATGCATGACATATAAGATGCTTATATGAATATGATGCAAAAATGATGTAATAATAATTAATTGAAAGAAGAAGAATTTAGGTACTTTATTTATATGGTTTAATACCTTTTGATGTGCATGAAATGATAGATTAAAATTGAGTATCATTCATGATTCATAAGATGGTCATTAAAGGTATATTGTAGCATATGAATATAAGGTGAAAGAAAAGGGAAGCATGAAATAAAAATGATCATATGAATAGTAAAACATACCAAATGAATAGTGCATATGATCAAATGAATAGTAACTTGACGAGCATGATTCGACACCTTAATGAATGGGCATCTTAAGCTTCCAAACTTAGTGCTATATACACCTAGACTTTATGACTCCTCATTATACATAAGAATATACACTTAGAGGCATGAAATAATGTTAATGCAATATGTTCAAACATGACTATGACAAGTTTTATACATGTTTAAATGTTTTAAATACTTGATGTACATGCTAATATGCATATGTATGACTTATATATGCACTTGTACTTGAATGCAAAGATGTGTAAAGGTATGAATGTGGATAATGGCTAACTATATATGCAAATGAAAGTCAATGATGTATAAATACACTTAATGGATGATATTATAATTCAAAGACTTAAGTTGGTCGAAAGGCATGTGTGACCCTTACTTGTGAAGTAAGAAATGTTATAAGATGATATTGTGCTTATATACTCATTATGAATCAAAGTTGAATTGTGATTACATGTTATGAATGGATATGGATTCCTTAAGGTGATAAGCTAGGTGTAATATGTAATTGACTTTACTAAGTGAACATGAAATGGAAATGCTACAGGTTTAGTTGACGAGACTCATACTTCTCCTCCAGTTATCGATAGGGGTAAAGTTATAGCAAGTTTATGCTATTTACTCTATGACCTCACATAGGGTCTTGAAATAATGATTTCTCACTTGTATGTTTATGATATTAACCTAATGAGTTTATATTATAAATGATATCATATAGTCATCTTTACATATGATCATTAAAGCATCAATTATGCATCATGTCATGAATCATTCATACATAAAGGCATATTGTGACACCCGGGGCTGACGAGGGCGGAGAGTGATCGCCGGTGCCAGAAAGAGCACGGACAAGGAGCGGCTCCTGGCAGGCTTCTAGGTGGAGGGGCACATGAATGAACTGATCCCACACCCGAAAAAGAGGGATCCCGAGACTGTGTAAGGATGGGGTTGCATAGTTAAATGATTTCAAGATTGTGCAGGTATGGGACTGTGCAATCGAGAATAGCTTAAGTGATTAGATAGGTACTATCCATACCAACAAGGTGCACCTACCTTTTTGGTGCTCATTCTGTAAGAACTCCATAGTTAAGCGTGCTTGGCTTGGAGCAATTATAGGATGGGTGACCTCCTGGGAAGTTTTCTCGGGAAGCATGTGAGTGAGGACAAAGCATGCTGGAAAGGTCTCGTGTTGGGTTGTGGAGGCAGTTGTCTAATCAGGCTGTTACAAGAGCACTCTACAGTTTAATGGCCGCCTAAGGGCGATGAGTACCGGTACCTATCGGGATCCAGTGTGTGCGAAAGGAATGTGCACATTACAGGAAAACAAGAATGAATGAGTGAAAGAGGAAAGAAAAAGGTTGTCAGAAGCATTGGCATTTGCATTTGCATTGCATACGATAATGTGCCTGATATATCCTGACACAATGCTATGCTTGAAATGCTATATATTGCATTACTGTTTCTATTGTTTCTAGCACCACTGAGATTATTCTCAGCGTTTGTCATTTGATGAACGTAGGTTTAGAGCCCACGGGAGAGCATTCGGGAAAGGATTAGAGGTCATCAGCTGAGATGGACTAATCTCACTCGGTACGGGACTTTTGCGGCTATTCCAATCCTCTTTTGTTTGTGTGGCTAGGATGGCAGTAGTGTTGTATTTATATTGTATAGCTTTTGGTGGTTTTGATGTACGCACACACTTATTGTATAACGGTTTTTATTTTAATGAAATATGGTTTTACCTGTAATGTATAGTGTTGCGTGTATGTTTATGGATCCCGGGTATAGGATGTATGAACATCACGTTATTTCCGCCGCACAACCACCATTAGGCTAGAGCATGTCCCCATACGACGTCTTCACGATGTATCCCTGACGTTACAGGCACTGGTCTTCTCTTGGGGGCCGCTGCTTGTGGCGTTGGAGCATGTCTGCCTGGGTATGGGCTGGGTGTGACAATATAAGCTAAAACACATTACAAATTTTAACTACTGTTGGGTAAAAAGATTTGAGCATGAACCATCAACATTTTGTTACAAATGATAACAGAGATAATAACAGAGAGTATCATTACAAGAGAGGGACAAGGTTGGTATATTATTGCTTAAAATTAAATACATAATCTAATTCATCAAAAATTCAAAATGCTCCTTACATGAAAAAATATATGTAATTAATATGAATGATTAAAAATAGGTGTAAAGGCATAAAATTCATAAAATGTATCTTGTCATAAATACTGTTGCTACCATTCCAAATAAGAGAGGATGAACCATCTCTACTATTACTTTCTAGGAGACTATTACAACAATTCATAGTGGATATGTATATCAAATTAGACATAATAAGACTTGACTTTTATAAGACATAATAATCAGTAATACATGCTGAGTTATACCATAGCATAGTAGATAGTGTCAAAGTAGGGGAGATAAGAGGGAAATAAGTGAGGAAAGAACAGTCTTACTAACTAATCATATTAGAGGATTTAGAGATATGTGAAGAAGATATCTAAATATAATGGCTTTAGTGTAAGCATTTTAAAAGCCCGATCTCTTTATTATAGTGACATGAAATCTTGAATGGGAAGAGATAGTAGAGAATATGTGACTAGGAATAAAACCATCATAAGTTCCATATTTGATTGTTAGAATTTTTAGAGCAAAGTTACAGAATCTTAAAGATCAATTATACAAAAAGAAGATATTTGGTGAGGTAGCAGCACATATGCATGTCATCAAATTTTAGAAAAGAGGTCTTCCACATGCACACATCTTGGTCATATTGAAGTCTAGAAGCAAAATAACTAGCCTAGATCATTTTGATAAATATGTTATAGCAGAGATTCTAAATGAGATTAAGTATCTAGTACTGTATATATGTGTAACAAAATGTATGCTTCATAGTCCATGTGGATAAGAAAATCCTAAATATCCTTACATGATTGAAGGAAGATGCAGATTCAAATATCCAAGATCATATAATAGCAAGACAATGTTAGGGCATAATGGATACCTTATATATGAAGACCTAAAAATGATCATCAGGTAAAAATTTATTTGTATTGTTAAAATTATGTTACATATTTTAATAAAATGAAAATAATAGCATTCTTATCATATTGTAGGTGAAAAAGGGAAACAAGATATTTGATAATAAATGGGTTGTCTCTTATAATATGTATTTGCTTATAAGATATGATTGTCATATTAATATAAAGGTAATAAATTTTTTTAATGCAATAATGTATTATAATATGGTAAAATAATTTGTACAAATGAAGTATAAAAAGTAAAAGAAATAATTCATTAATCCTATGTGCTAAATTATAATAGGTTTGCTCTGGATTGGTAGTAGAGCAACACTTATACAAGTATATCTACAAAAGGCATTATAGAATAGTGGTTCAGGTTGGAGGTGGAGAGAATCAAATAGATGAGATACAACATTATCAAGATGCAAGATGGTTATAACCATAAGAAACTATGTGGAGGATATATGAGTTTGAAATGAATGATATTTATCTTACTGTTGTGAACCTACAACTCCATTTACCAAACAACCATATAGTGACATTTTGGCATAACTATAACTTGCAAGACATACTTCAATGGGATTACATGAAAAAAATGATGTTGACTGAATACTTTGTTATGTGTTCAAAAGGTGAAGAAGTAAGTATACTATTGTACAAGGAATTTCTAGAGTATTATTTTGGAAAAAAATCAAGAGTGGATAAAAAGAAAAACTAGAAATATCATCGAATGTGTAAATAAAACCAACCCAATGGAAGGAGGAAAGGTATTATTTAAGAATACTTTTAAATAATGTCAAGGGTCCAAAGTCATTTGATAACTTGCTTATAGTAGATGGTATCCAATGTCTGACATTTATGGAATTTGCTATAATGAGTGGGTCGCTTGAATCAGATAAGAGCACAAAAGAATGCATGAGTAAGACAATAGTATTCAAGATGCCATCAAAGTTAAGAAGATTATTCATAACATTATTGGTGTATTGTGAGCAAGTGTCAAAAAACTATAGGAAGGTAAGTTCCAATCGATGGCCAAAGATTATGTTAAAATGTATGAGAACTCGATAGAAATATAAATAGCTTGTACTTTGAGTGATATCAAAAAGCACTTGATAAGCATAGATATGTCACATCCTGAATTTAGTGGTTCATTGTGCATTCATAAATTGATGTTATGTTGTGTTTTATATGTTATTAGTGTGAAAATGATATGAAATTATGATTATGTTGATAAGTATATGATAAGAATTGAGTTTAAAGCTCAAAAGAGGAAATTGAAAATTTTGCCGAAACCACTAAAATGGACCTTAAACGGCATTAACACGATGATTTCTATGTTAAAAACATTGAATTTGATTGAATGGTTTTAACCATAGTGCTTGTATTAACTTAAATTAGATATATGCAAATTTTGGAAATTTTGAATTATAAATTAATTATGATGTCATAATTAGGTAATGGTGATATAAGTGAGTGAAATTAATTATAATTTTTATTGAAAAATGAAAAATGATGAATTAGGATAATTAGATAATAAAAAAATAAATATTAGAAAAAGTAAAAGTATTAATTTTAATTATGATGTCATTATGATGTTATAAGTAACCAAGATGATGTCATAAATAAGAAAATAGGAAATTAGTGTTATGGAAGATAATAAATAGGTAAATATTAATGGAAATAGAATAATTAAATGGAAGTGGGATTGGTATTTGGAAAAAGTTGTACAAGAAATTGGAAAAGTAGTTTTGAAACAGGTGTTAGTGGATAGAGAGAGAGTGTAAGAATATTAATTAAATTGGCATGGGAAAATTATTGGAAGGTATTTATAATTAAAATATGATATATTAGAGTGTATAATATGAAATTTAAGAAATTTTATTGGTGGATTTAAGCAAAGTACAAAAAAATATAAGTTTAGGGGCTAAAAGGGGTAGTTTTGAGGAATATAGGGTCTAAATTGAAAATTTATCCAAATGGACTTCATTTCATCTGAATTTCTTTCTCATTTGACCCTAATTTAACTTAATAATGCATCTAAAACATTATTTGGCCCACACCCTATCTTCTTTCTCTTCCACTCATGCATTTTCTTCTTATCTCCTTTCATTTCTTATCTCTTTCTTAGTCTCTCACTCGTACCTAACCTAATCTTCTTCATTTTCTTTCAAACCAGCCGAAATCCTTGTCATTTCTACTTCATATTTCTTCTTTAATTTTGTAAATCTTACAAACTTTGAACAAATAACATAAACTAAAGGCAAAAGACTTCCATTTTTACTTATTTTTCAAGAAGAGGTGCATGCATGTTCTTTTGAAGCTTCAAGGCTAAACTCTTTTGCTTTTGTTTTCTTTTAAACCTAAGTATACTTCAAGGTAAATGTGTTTAACTTAAGTTTTTATTTAAATGGTTCCATTTCTTTACATTTCAAATGATGCTTCTTTCCTTGAAGCTTAAAAATTGAAGCTATTTTCTTTTGAGAGTTAAAGTTTGCTTGTTTTTTCAACTCCTTCTTGGTCCAGATTCTTCATGAACTAACTATTTTCATGTGAGTACTACAAGGTAAGGTCAATAAACTTTCTATTTTTCTTTGTTTCAATAATGGACGAACCACTTCTTTCATAGATCTTCAAGTTCTACTTACAAATCATGAAGATCTGTATGTTTTGATTAAAAATCAAATCTTCTATATGTAAAATCTTCTTTCTTTGTTATGGTCTAACTTATTTTAGTGCATGCATGTTGATTTGAGTTATATATTTATGAGCGCCGGTTTCTGCCGGGGCCTAGAGCGAGGCTTGCGAAAGTCAAGGACCGGGGACCGCACTTGGAGTGAAAGCATAGTCTTCTTAAGGGGTTCCCTTAGGGAATGATACGGACTGGAAAGAGTCGCAAGGAGTCGCCACCGAATGGTTCCGGATTGGTCCAACCGACCTATAGCATGAGTGCTAGTTAAACCCTTCAGAGATTAGGTTCGGGTGGTGGACATCTATTCTATGAGTTTCCAAAATCGATTTTACCATTATAGTTGGAATTAATTGTCCTAAGCAGGCAAGCATACGAGCATAAATTTAAACACACAGCGCGTCATGTGGATTGGCGTTGCGAAGTTGCACGTAAAATGACATATAAAGCTATATGGCATTTAGATGGCATGACATATGCATGTCATGTGATATAACTGTAAAAGTAACATGGCATATGCATGACATGTGAGCGTGAATGACATATCATATGCATGATATGGTAACCTAATATGTAAGCACATATTATGATAAATAGCGTATGGCGTTATG